>PITA01019866.1:0-36412 GCA_004023965.1 Spilogale gracilis | reverse complement strand
GGTGGCCAAAAACACACCCGAGCCGGAGGTCTGTCGAAGCAGGATCTCGTTTATTAAGGCGGTGCCACAGAATATATTGGGCAAGCGGGGAGGCGGGAAAAGGGAAGGGGAGAGAATAAGGCCCAATCACTGTAAAGGTCACCAGTCCATGCAGTGCACATGAGGACGGAAGTCTCATAGAAATATGCAGCGGCCACGAGCGGATCACGTCAGTAGAAGTCAGATAGACCAATCCCGGGCTGCCACTTCGGCGGTACCGCAGATAGGGAAGTGATTACCATGAGGAAGGTTTTATCACTATAGGGTGTGTCCCCTATAGAGAAAGTTTCTTCCATATGTGCTGCCTCCAAAATTGAAAACCTGCACTAGCAATGAACTCAGTTAAAGCTTTTTGGGCTTTCTAGGGACTCCTTTTTTAAGAATCTGGCTTATTGGGCACCTGGGTGGCTCAGTGGGTTAAAGCCTCTGCCTTCGGCTCAGGTGATGATCTCAGAGTCCTGGGATAGAGGCCCGCATCAGGCTCTCTGCTCAGCAGGGAGCCTGCTTCCTTCTCTCTCTCTGCCTGCTTCTCTGCCTACTTGTGATCTGTCTCTCTGTCAAATAAATAAATAAAGTATTAAAAAAAAAAGAATTTGGCTTATTTTCCTACTTAGGAATGAGCCAGGTACTGTGATGGAACACATGTTGATAAAGCTTAATGTTGTTTATGGTTAAGTCTGTTTGGTGGAAGGCATAAAATTATTTCTGAATAGGTTAATTTCATCATCAAAATGAAAGATGTTTCTAAGATATGAATTTGCTTCTTATCATCAAGTCTTCATCCTGAATATTATTTTCCTAGATGCTGAGTACAGGTCAGGAAGATGTCCCTTAAAATCCTATGACCTATCCTTCACATGTAACATGATGCTTGTAACACACTGATAGTATTGGCCTTTAGAAAGTTAATCCTCAAATCTCCAAACACCTGCCATGTCTCTAACTGCACATTCGTCTTACAAAAATTCCTAGAAAAATTTACAGAAATAACTCTCCTAAAATTCAACATAACACATGAAGATTTCCAAGAGTGAAGCTGTCTGTTAACTCTAGGTATACTTTCCCAATTTGGTACATTTTATATTGTTATGATAGCTACTTCTCAGAAGTGGTGTTGGATGGTGGGTGCCCTTGTAGCTCCACTCCCCAAATAACATTGCTTTCTTTCACTTTAGTTCTTTTAGCTGATCTGGCCTATTTCAAGGCATTCTCTGCATATGTGTCCTATGTTACCAGGACTTCTTTTTCTAAAATCATTTCATTTTTTGAATAAACTCTTAGCAGGATTTGTGTGTAAAGTCAATTTAGAAGTGTACAAGGTGGAGAAAAAAATTCCTAACCTCCAATCCTCATTTTCCTTAAGGTGATTTATGAAGTTCCATACAATAAAGTAATAAACTTTAGAAAAACTTGTTCTTAAATAATATTTCACTGAAGGTACAAACGTTTTTGAAAACACCAACATTTTAACTGATTTTATAAAGGGCAATTTAGAAATTAAAGAAACTAACAATTATTATTTATTAGTGACATTTCTTTTTTTTAAGAAGAATTTATTAAAGAGAGAAAAAACAAGTTGGGGGGGGCAGGGCAGAGGATGAGGGAGAAGTAGACTCCCCTCCTGAGCAGGGAGCCAGTAACATTTCTATATAAATGGTTCTGTATATGTCTAATTATGATGATAAATAGTTTTGTATATAGTTATTTTAACTTCACCTTGAAAATTAGGATGGTCATAGTCCTAGCAAATTGCAAAATATGGATTATTAAAAACGAATAACTAGTTTAGCCCAAACCTCTTGTGCAGATGAAATAGAAAAAGTGAAGAGCAGGGAGTAATTGAAGTTATAACTTATTAAAATTTGTGGGATCTAGTGGAAATACTATTTAGAGAAAAGTTTAAGTATATATATGAAAGACCTAAAATCAGGAACCAAAATTTTCACCTTAGAACTTAGAGTCAGAAGAAGAAATTTAAGCCTAAAAAAATATTGGAAAGGAATCATTGAAACTTAAAATAGGAAAGGAATATAGACATTCAACAAAAACGAAAAGGGATTCTTTGGAAAGATTAATAAAATTGACAAATCCCAGCCAAATACAAAAATAACACTTGATACTACAATAGCAAAAGGTGAACTAGTTTCTTTAACTTATAAAAAATTTTCTGGATTAGTTTGGCCAATGGTTTATCAATCTTATTAATTCTTTCAAAGAACTAGTTTCTAGTTTCATTGATGTGTTCTACTGTATCTCTAGTTTCTAATTCATTGATCTCTGCTCTAATATTAATTATTTCCCATCTTGGTTGTGGGGTTGGTTTAATTTATTGTTTGTTTTCCAGTTTTTTTAAGGTGTAATGAGAGTTGGTGTATTTGGGATTTTTCAGTTTTTTTTTTTTTTTTTTTTGAGTGAGGCTTGGATGGTTAGGTATTTCCCCCTTAGGACTGCCTTTGCTGTATCCCATATGTTTTGAATTGATGTATCTTCACTCTCATTGGTTTGCATGAAGTGTTTCAGTTCTTTGATTTCCTGGTTGATCTACAGATTCTTGAGCAGGATAGTCTTTAGCTTCCAAGGGTTTGATTTTCTTCTGAACTTTTTGTTGTGGTTTAGTTCTAGTTTCAAGGCATTGTGGTCAGAGAATATGCAGGGAATAATCTCAATCTTCATACTGTGACCTAGTATGTGGTCTATTCTGGAGAAAGTTCCAGGTGCACTTGAGAAGAATGAGTATTCTGCTGTTTTAGAGTGGAATGTTCTGAATATATCTATGAGATCCATCTGGTCCAATGTGTCATTCAAAGCTCTTGTTTCTTTGTTGATTTTCTGTTTCGATGATCTGTCCATTGCTGAGAGTGGTGTGTTAAGATCTCTTACAATTAATGTATTTGTATCAGTATGACTCTTTATTTTGTTTAACAGTTGGCTTATGTAGTTGGCTTCTCCCATGTTGGGGGCATTAATATTTACAATTGTTAGATCTTCTTGGTGTATAGATCCTTTGAGAATGATGTAATGCCTTTCTGTGTCTCTGACTACAGTCTTTAGATTAAAATCTAACTTCTCTGATATGAGAATTGCTATCCTGGCTTTCTTGAGGTCCATTGGCATAAAAGATGGTCCTCCATCCCCTCACTTCCAATCTGGAAGTGTCTTTGGATTCAAAATGTGTCTCTTGTAAACAGTTTATGGATAGGTTCTGTCATTTTATCCAGTCTGCATCCCTGTGCCTTTTTTTTTTTTTTTGAAGCATGTAGGCCATTCACATTGAGAGTGATTATTGATAGATACTTTTTTATTGACATCATGTTGCCTGTGAAGTTCATGTTTTTATAGATTACCTCTGTAAATTTCTGTTCTGTGTCACTCTTGGGTTCGTTTCTCTTTTATAGAACCCCTCTTAATATTTCTTGTAGTGCTGGCTTGGTTGTTGCATAATCTTTTAGACTTTGGTGGTCCTGGAAGCTCTATTTCTCCTTCCATTCTGAAAGTCAACCTTGCTGGGTACATTATCCTTGGTTGCATATTTTTTTTCATGTAATTTCCTGAATATGTCTTGCCAGCCCATTCTGGCTTGCCAGGTTTCTGTGGAAAGGTCTGACATTATTCTGATGGTCCTCCCTCTGTAAGTAAGGGATTGCTTCTCCCTAGCTGACCTTAAGACATATTCTTTGATTTTATGATTCATGAATTTCACAATTATGTGCTTAGAGGTTTTTCTGACCTTATTGATCTTGGGGGGTGTCCTCTCTGCCTCTAGGACACAAACACTTGTTTAATTCCCCAGATTAGTGAAATTTTCATCCATGATTTGTTCAACTATATCTTCTAGGTTTCTCTCTCTCTCAGCTCCTTCAGGGATTCCAATATTGGAGCGTTTCATGGCATTATTTTTTCCCTAATTCTATTTTCATGGGATTTTAGCTGTTTGTTCCAAGATTTCTCTTACTCCTCCTTCAAAATCTGTCTGTCTTCTAAATCACTAATACAATCTTCAGCTTCATTTACTCTAGCTATTAGCATATTTAAATTAGATTGCATCTCATTAATAGCCTTTATAACCTCTGCCCGTTCGGCTATCACTTTTGTCATTAGAGCTTCTATTTTGTCACTAATGTTCTTTACCAACTTAGCCACTGCTTGGACGATTGCTACCCTGAATTCCTTTTCTGTCATATGGTTTATGTTCATTTCCAGTAATTCTGTGACAGGGGTTGCAGTCTTTGGGTTTTTCTTCTGTTGGTTGTTCCTCCTCTGAGTCATTTTGGTGAGGTGTGGATGAGGGGATGTATAGCTGAATATATCAACTACTATTCAGGTGAATTGCTCGTTGGAAGGTTTCAGAGCAATCAGAAGTCACCACTGAAAAAGAAGAAGAAAGAAAAAAGAGAGAGAAGAAGAGAAAGGAAGCGAGAAAAAAACCTGGCCAGAATGGGCCCCAATGGTAGGATTTATATGGTTCACAACTACAACAGAGTAAAGAAAATGACCATCAAGAGTAAAAGCAAGTTGAAGCAAGCAAAAAGCTCAGCCCAACCCAAATGACCCCCAAGACCAGTACTTATATATTACAAAGGCAAAAACAATTACACAGAAACACTGACAGAAGAATAGGGCAGAAAGATGAGTGTGAACCCTCCCTGTGGGCAAGGAAAGTATTTCAGATCCTCCTGTGTTTGTCTTGTTATTATTGTTAAAGGAGTCCACTTTCTAAAGCTATAGGGAGATTAAAACTGGTTTATATATAGGGGTAGTATTGAATAGGAATGAAGGATTACCTTGAAGCTTATAACTATATGTATATTTAAAAGAAAAAAAGAATAAAGAAAAGAAGAGAGAAGAAAGGAGGAAAGAACAGAAAAAACAAACAAACAAAAGAAGCAACAACAACAGAAAACACAGGTATGTGTTTGAAAAAATTTCAAAGTAAAAAGTTATTATGGAGTGCTGTATTAAATATCACGTTGTAATAATAAGTGGGTTAAAATTAAAAGAACAAAAACTGTGAGAATGAATTTTAAATTTAAAGTGAAAAATTTTAAAGTAAAAATAGAAAAAAATTTAAAAAAAGGAAACTAAAGTGAAAAGCTGTATCTATAAAGCGTACAGCTTTTGGGGTAGTACAGGAGCTTAATATGTTGCTTTTCCGCCGATGTTGGGGTTTTACAGTTTTGGTGTTGTCTTCTTGTTCTTCTGGCTTCCCTTCTGGGGGCGGGGCCTGCCACACTGTTTTTCAGTCCCTTTTACCTTGGCTGGGTCTCTCAGCCCCCTTCCTAGGGGCTGGGCTCCATAGCAACCAAGTTTTCAGGCTTTCGTTCTCTAGAGGATTTGTTCTTTTGTGGCTTTTTGAAGCTTTTCAGAAAGTCAGGCCAGAGGAAGATGTCTGTGTCCAGACCTCCTTCCCAGAGAGAGCTATTAGCTAGTGACCCTCTGGATCATGCAGGGATCACAGCCTCTTCCTGTATCTTCCCCTTTGGCTGCTTGTCACAACTGGGGGCACCTGCAGCCGCTGGTCAGAAAAGCCCCTGCTCCTGCACAATGGACACCGCAACTGATTTTGGGTAGTGCGACCTTGTCTCTGCCCAGGGAGTCTGTAGTGTACACCCATGCAGGAGGGACTGCGATCCCATGGTCCCAGAGGTCACGCTCAAGTCTGCAAAATCGCCTCCCCTGGGGGCTGCAGATCTGGCCCAAGGGGTGGAAAAAAACAGCAGAAAAAAAAAGTGGCAGCTTTAAAGACACTCTGCTCTGCCATGTTCCCTCGCGGAGCACTGGGGAGTGCTTTCTCTCTGCAGATCTACATTCCCGTTTCCCTGGCTGCCCCTCAGGCTCTCTGTTTTTGCCTGTTTTTAATTAGACCATAACCTGCTGTTGTTCCTCAAACACAGAGCACTTTCGTGCTGGGGTAGTGCTTTACAATGGGTCACCTCTGTGGGCTTCCTCCCCCAAGTCCCTTTGTCTTTGGATATCACTCCAGTCACTCCCACTCCACTCTACCTCTTTGTCGATGCTCTTCTTTCCCTGTAGAGATCCAGAAGTGTGAAATATTACATTTCAAGCTGATGTTATGGGTGCTCATGGTGTTCTTGCAGTGTTTTTTGCAGGTATTCAGCTCACTTCAGGGGATTCCCCAAATGGGGTCACCCAGATTTCTGCCATCTTGCCTTTAATACTTAATTTCTAATCTGTCCCAAACTTAGTCTAATGAAGGAGACAGATTTTTTTTTTTTTCAGATCAGCTCTGAATCCAAAAGTTGTCCTGAAGATCAGGCTATTTCTAACTGGGAAATCTGTTAGGACTCCTTAGGGCAAAGAGAGTTGATACAGGCTGAGCTCTTTCTAACTCTAGGATCTCTCTGCCATTGAATTACCTTTAACTCTTTTTTTAATGGATATTTGGTTTTTTTCTGCAGTGTTTAAAGTCATCAAATGATTCCTAAATTATTTAAAATATTAAATATTATGTTATCTTGTCAAATTATATTTGGCTTGAGATTTCCAATAAAATTCAAGATTTTCAATAAAAGTCGTTTCACATGGTTTCACTTACTTGTGGTGCATAAGGGGTAATACAGAGGACAGTAGGAGAAGGAAAGGAAATGGGAAGTAGGGTAGTTTGGGGAGGGAAACAAAGCATGAGAAACTTTGGACTCAGAAAAAAACTGAGGGTCTTGGGGGGGATGGGAGAGCCTGGTGGTGGGTACTGAGGGCACATTTTGCATGGAGCACTGGGTGTGGGCCATAAACAATGAATCTTGGAACACTGAAAAAATTAAAAAAAAAATCAGGGCATCAGTAATAATATAAAAAAATTTCAATAAAAATGGGCTAAAATGTGATAGTTTAGTTCATAGAAGAAAAAAATAAACAAAAGATCAATAAATATATACAAGATGACTAATATCAAACCTAGTTAAAGTTAAAGGAATCAATATGATGATGTATTCCTCCACAGTACCAACAAAGACTGAAACAGGTGATTGTAGTCTAGGATTTGTAAGGGTTAGGGAAGACAGTTAGCCCTTCTATACTTTTTTTGAGAGTGCAAACTCACTATTTATAGAGAACATTTTGGCTAATGTGTTTGTGTAGGGATAAGGGGACATAGGAAAATGTTTTACTTTTTCTATAAATATTCCAAGAAGATAAATGAAAAGGTAGTTATAGAAAAATTCCTATTTTTAATTTGTCTGTCTAAATGTGAATACATTTACACTTTGATATGATATTCTAAGCTTACATAGATTTTTTTTCAATTAAGATAAAATTATAGGGGCCCCTGGGTGGCTCAGTCAGTTAAGCATCTGCCTTCAGCTCAGGTCATGATCCCAGAGTCCTGGAATAGAGCCCCACATTGGGCTCCCTGCTCAGTGGGAAGTCTGCTTCTCCCTCTGCCCCCAACTCCACTCATGCTCTCTCTCACTTGCTTTCTCTCTTTTTCAGATAAATAAATAAAATCTTTAAAAAAAGATAAAATTATATGAACATACAAGGTATATATATATATAGAAAGTTCTTATTTTGGTATTAATTAAACATGGAAGTAATCTTAATGTTCTCAAAAGTAAAACCAAAAAATAAGCCATAAAATAATCATGCAAAAAATACTATGACACATTTAAAATTTAAAGTAGGACTTTACATCCATCAGGATAGCTACTATCTAAAAACAGAAAATAAGAGGTGTTGGTGAGGATGTGGGAAAATTCAAACCCTTCTTTAGTGTTGGTGGGATGTTATATAATGGATTTACTATGAAGAACACTATGGCAAGTCCTCAAAAAATTAAAAATACAATTACCATATGATCCAATAATTCTACTCCTGGGTATATATCTGGATGAACTGAAAGCAATCTCAAAGAGATATTTGCACACCCGTGCTTATAATAGCATTATTCACAATAGCCAAAATGTCAGAGCAACACAAGTGTCCACTGAAGGATAAATGAATGAATAAATATGGTATAAGCATATAATGGGATATTATTCAACCTTAAAAAGGAAGGGAATTCTGACATGTGATATAACATGGATAAACTTTAAGAATATTATGCTAAGTGAAATAAGCCAGCCACAAGAGAAAAAATACTGTATGAATTCACTTACATGAGATAGCTAAGGTAGTCAGTCATAGAAGAAGAAATACATTGATAGTTGCAAGGAAATGGTTGAGGATAGTAGGGAATGAAGAGTTTTTTAATGGGCGTAGAGTTTCAGTTTAGCCAGATGAAAAAATTATGGAGATTAGTTGCCCAACAATGTGAATATACTTAATAATAAATTGTACATTAAAATGGTTAAGATGGTATATTTTGTGTGTTTTACCATAATTTGAAAAAGTGAAATAGATTTATTTACATGTATGTGGGAAAGGGTTTAAAATATGGTTAAATAAATATTAAATGAAAAGTATAAGTATAATAATAGTGTAACATTGTGATTTAATCTGTGGGTAAAGAATGTGTGTTTCTGTATATACGTTTATGTGAGTATGTGTGTCTGTGATTACCATTCAAGGGATTATGGAAACAAGAAGATTAGCTTTTGTTTAAGAGCGTTTTCATCCCTTTCACAATTTATTTTAAAAATAGGAGCATGTATTACATTTCAAACAAAATAAAACAAAACTAAAAGTAATAAAATAATGTACAGTTGAGAGTATTCAATGAATTATGGCCAATCTTATATCATAAATATTATCTATGACAGAAATTAATGAAAAGTATTTAAGTGTATTGTTTTAAAATTAATGTATGCTATTATAAATATTTTGTATAGGTTAATTTTAATTCATTACGTAGTAAGCCTAAAAATGTATGTACTAATGTATTTTTTAGGTTTCTGGCACTACATGAAAAAGGAGTATTTTTTGCACACTTTTGCCTTCACTCTAACATAGCTTCCTCCAGGATCTGTTGGATGATTTCCAGCCATACTACTTAAAATAAATATCTATAATTTTTATTGACAGCAGCTCTCTTCAAAATGTCAAATCTACTAATATGTGTGCAAGATATTCTAAGAGGTACAATAATGACAGCTTGTGGCCAGAATGAAATACCAAAAAGAAAAAAAATTAATAAGACCCTGCATTTTGAGAATATTCTTAAAATTCTCATTATTTTACCAGTTCGGCTGAAGGTCAAGAAAAAGTACTTAAGTAGGTGTGAGGGAGCTAGAAGAAAATGCCTTGCTCTTTCTATAAATGTAGTCAGAAAAAATAAAAAGTAATTATAAATAATTTCCCACTGAAGTGTCCAAGAAGAAAAATGTTTTACTTCTTAAAGTGAAAAAGTTAAATAGCATGGGCAGAGCAGAGAATTGGGACAAAAGAATTGTTGTCTTGCTGCAGGAAGTTTTTTGCGAGTAGTATTCACCTTGGTGCATTTATATAGGGCCCTCAGCTGTGACTAGCTCCCAGGTTTATGGGTGCAAAGATGTAATGTGGCCTCTTCATTGTGAGTACACTTGTTCCACTAAAGCAATTAAGTTACATTAACAAAGTGAATTTATCAACATTTATTCAGAGGCAAGTAACAGAAAACCTACAAGCTCAGTATGTGTTGTCTGGGCAGTTTAAGTTCCTCATGTGAAAGATTAACTTTTCAGTAGAAAATTTCAAGCTTATTCTAAAATAATGTGTCAATGTACAGTATCTACAATAATCAACTAATCATAAAATATAAGAATAGTGTTGAAAGAATTACACTACATGATTTCAAGGGTTACTACAAAGTTATAGCAATGAGAAGTGTTCTTTCAGCATAAGTGTAGATGTATAGATCAATTAAACAAATAGAGGGTTCATAAATATGTCGTTATATGGTCAATTTTTAACCCAGCACAAAGTCAGTTCTATGGAGAAAGCCTTTTTTTTTTTTAATTTGAATAGAGTTGACACACAATGTCACATCAGTTTCAGGTGTTTAACATAGTGACTTGACAAGTGTATGTCTTATGGCATGTTTACCACAGTGTAAGTACCATTTGTCACAATATATCACTATTGCAGCCATTGACTGCATTCCTTTTATTCCTATGACTTATTTGTTCTGTACTGGGAACCTGTATCTTCTACTCTCCCCTTAAAATTTTGCCTATTCTCCTACCCTCTCCCCTCTGGCAACCATTAGTTCTCTGCAGTTATAGGTTTGATTCTGCTTTCTGTTTATTCATTTGTTTTGGAGGATTTTTTTTTGTTTCTTTTTTTTTTTTTTGATTCCATGTTTAAGTGAAATCATATGGTATTTGTTTTTCTTAGTCTGACTTATTTCACTAGTATAATACCCTCCAGTTCTATCCGTGTTGTCAAAAATGGCAAGGGCTCACCCTCTTTATGACTGCAATTCCATTGTATGTATGTTTATATATATATATGCCAATCTTCCTTATCCATTCATCCATTGATGGTTGTTTTATATCTTAGCTATTATTGATAATGCTGCAATAAACATAGAGGTATATGTAGTTTTTCAAATTAGTGTTTTCATTTCCTTTCTGTAGATACCCAATATTGCAATTATTGGATTATATGGTATTTCTATTTTATTTTTAAATATCCATATTACACAAAAAAATCTGAAGATTTAATACACTCCCTATAAAAATGCTAATAGTAGTTTTCACAAAACTAAAATAAATAATACTAAAATTTGTATGGAACCACAAAAGACCCCCAATAGCCAAAGCAATCTTAAGAAAGAAGAACAAAAACTGGAAGTGTCATGATTCCAGGCTTTAAGATACACTATAAAGCTATAGTAATCAAAAAGTATGGTACTGGTACAAAAACAGACATATAGATCAATGGAACAAAATAGAGAACTTAGAAATAAATGCGTAATGATATGCTCAATTAAACTATGACAAGGGGGAAGGGATATACAATGGGGGAAAAGACAGTCTCTTCAACCAATGGTACTTGGAAAATTGGAGAGCCACATATGAAAGAATGAAACTGGACCACTTTTCAACACTGTACACAAAAATAAACTCAAAATGGATTAAAGACCTAACTGTGAGATCTGAAACCTTTAAAGTCCTAGAAAGGAGCACAGGCAGTGATGTCTTGGACACTGGCTGTAGCAACATTTTTCTAGATCTGTCTCCTAAGGCAGGGGAAACATAAGCAAAAATAAGTGATTGGAACTACATCAAAATTAAAAGTTTTTGCACAGCAGAACAAAAAGTCAGTCTACTGAATGGGAGAAGATATTTGCAAATAATACAACCAATAAGGGGTTAATATCCAAACTATAAAAAGAAAGTCTTTTTAGATTGCTACAAAACTGGAAAAATGAGTGGGAAAAAACAATACTCTTCTACTTTATACCACACTCAACACTACTTTGAAAAGAATCAATTATATTAAATTCAAGAATACTGTATAATGTTAGAACTACATGGCTATAGAAATAAGAATTGTGTTTGCCAATGGTGATGGAGGTTAACAATAGGCAAAATAAATTTTCTGGTGTGATGCAACTGTTTGTATCTTAAACAGTAGTCGGTTATTTTGGTATATATATTTCTTAAAATTCATTGAGCTGAACATTTAATATCTCTGTTTTACACTCTAGGTAAATTTTATCTCAAAAAAATCGCAACTATAAGAAAAAGTGTTAAATTCTGAATACTTTTACTTGCATGACACCCACAAGAAAATCTTAATATGTCTGAAATAAACAAACACTTTTGCAATTATAATCTGCTTTTACTTAGTAAAATTTCCAAAAAAAATGGGCTTGGAAAAAAAGGCTCCTTAAGAATTGAAAAAAGGGGCACAAAAATATTTAAAATTAAAAATACTGGGGAGCCTGAGTGGCTCAGTTGGTTAAGCGACTGCCTTCAGCTCAGGTCATGATTCCGGAGACCCGGGATCGAGTCCCACATCAGGCTCCCTGCTCGGCAGGAAGCCTGCTTCTCCCTCTCTCACTCTCTCCCTGCTTGTGTTCCCTCTCTGGCTGTGTTTCTCTCTGTCAAATAAATAAAATCTTAAAAATAAATAAATAAATAAAATAAAAAATATTGTCATGTCTATGAAATAAAGCTATGCCTGTATGATGTTAAACGCCCAAATGAAATGTGAAAAATTCAAAATTGCAGATATTTTCTTTCAGACCAACAAATATTTGGATGTCTTTAAGTCGAAGGATAGAAGTCTTTGTATAAAGTTGATTTTTGTTGGAATGAATCTAACTACATTAGACAAAGATGAAAAAGTAAAAGGAGGTGCTAGAGATCAAGTTACAATTAAATATTGATGAAAGTTGACTTTGGGAAAATAACTGTGTATTCCTGACATAGAAGAATCCAAAATAAATTTGTGAGGCTTCAAATTGAAATGGATCAAGTTTGTGGCTGCAGTTCTTCTATTTATTATTCCTAGTTTATGTTTTCCTAAAGTACATAGGATTATATTTTCAAAAAGTATTTTTAGATTAAAATAACTCATGATAAAAGATTGAAAATATATTACCAAGTAGCTGTAGACAATCTTCACATTTATTTTCTTACCGTTGTGAGTAGGCTTATCTCTATCTTCCCACTGTATGGAACTGTGAGGCTCAACTGATAATATATTTATGAATGAAATTTATTAAAAAAACATAAAACATCATACTATATGTTTCATTCTAAATATTACCATTACATGGTTTTGGCTGAAAAATGTCAGTAGTGTTATATAAATATGCCATAAGAAAATGTTTGTATTTTACGTATTATGTTTCCTTTTTTCTTTTTGTTTTGCTTATATATAGTGTTTTTGCAGAAGTCCTCTAGACTCAGACAGTTAAGAGACTTAGCATATTGCTTGTAGCCTTTGGTTATCCTAATCTTTTATCTTTATTTTCAGACATAAGCCAGAACATTTCATTTTTTTATAGAACTCTGTACACATTTAGAATCCTTTTGTTGTTCACGATAAATATAGATGGATCCAACAATCTTTCTTTGTAGACCACAGTTAACATTATCCCTTGTAAGGGTTTTAAAAGAGCAGACACTAATCAGAGAGGCAGATTAGCATTGTATTTATGAGGATAGGCTCATAGGCCAGTCTGCTTGAGTTCAAATTCATACTCTGACATTTTATACTGGAAATATTACTTCAGAAAGAACCTGATCTCTCTTTGAATCAACTCTCTAAACTTTAAATTATCTTTAATTTTATGTATTTCATGGTGTAGTTTTCCAATGTGGTTGTACATTTAAAAGACTTAAAAGAAGGCTAAAAATGTAACAAATATCATTTACTTTTATTAAAATGAGCATGTTTATCAGGCTTCTTAAAATTATATAGGCAAAAACAACTTTAGGTAGGAAAAGAGAGAGTCATAATGGAAAGCTGATTTTCAAAGAAATTTTAGATTGTTATAGTTGACTAGGATCTAGGAATTCAATGTGCCACTTAATAAAAAAGCAACTGAGTCTGGCTGCACGTTTTTGGTACAAAGCCTCCTTGGGGAAACTGGGAAGCAATCTGGCTTTAAAAACTGAGCTGATAGCTTTCTCTTTAGTGCTTTGGCCTCACTACTGTGTGGAATTAAATAAGCCTGTAAACCAGCCTGAATGCTCAATGAAATAGTAAAACAGAAATCAAAGTCAATTGATGTCTTCTTTCTTAAAAGCCATTATTAAAGATAGCCTTCAAAAAATCACACATTTGAAATCTGAAATCCCCATCTTCATATTCTTAAGTTAAAGGCTTTAAAGAAATGGTAGAGCCTGACATTTTGCATGTTTGAATGACTAAGAGGCTTTTCATCCTTTTCTTGAAGCTAGGGGATGTTTGTTCTAAGGCTAGGTCTGAGTGGAATATGCAATTGATGGTGCAGGTGGATATTGACATTAGTGATGCTTAGTGTATATTAGATTCACTATTTTTTTTATTTTGTTTCTTCCGTCTGTTTTACTTTGCAGTATTGACAGATGACACATTTTGTATATTGTGTGTGTGTGTGTGTGTGTGTGTGTGCAATATATGTGATCATCAGAACTGAATAATAAACAAGGAAGTGGTGTGATTCCCTTGAATGTACTGAGAAATTACTTTGGCAAGCAGAATATAATCTTCTATGATGCTTATGGCTTCTACTTGCACTTCTTTCTTCCTTATCTTAACTGTGTGTTTGAGATGTCATGGACATATTCTTGGGTACAATGGACACGACCCATCACCTTTTTTTCTTTCTAGAACATGACATGTTAGCTATTTTATTATGTTGCCATGTACTGTTCCTCCCTTTCATGTTTCCAAAATAGAGTTCTTCAAAATAAATCTTTCTGATATGTTCCCATACTGATGAATATATGTACACAGAAATTATCACTCAGCAGGGTGATTCAATACATTTGAGTAAAACATCTCTTGGTATCGCTTTAACGGTTGAAAAATTGTGTTCCCCCTGTGTGGTCTCCGGTGCTTAGGTATAAGTGTAAGAGCAGCTGTGAAAACAGTCTGCCTTCCTTATGTTTAGACACCTAGCTAGGATCATGGAATAACGGAGGGAATAAAAACTGCAAAATGTAATAAAGGTAGAAAATATACATTAGATCTATTTCCTTTTGATCCTAATAAGAAAACCCAGATTTTATCCTTTATTTTTTTTCTAAAAATACATTTAATATATCACTTTTTTAAGAAACCATATACATTATACATCACATTTCAATACCAAATATACTCTTTTGTGGCTTAATACACAAGTGATAGAATGCTGTAACTTTAGAAAGGGAGGAGATAATTCCACTACATAAGAAAATTCAGTTATGAGGTACTTTTCTAGATGCGGACTATAACGGAAAGCATTGTGGAGGTGCTGTGGTGTTTTATTTTAGTCAAATACTCTCTCCTTATTGAATTTCCTAAATCTTTAGGCTAAAATGTATTTGATTTATATTTAAAAAATGAAAATTAGGTTCACTCAACAATGTGTTTGGAGAGACTTTAGGAGGGATAGGAAAGAATCAAATTAACATGTTTACTTATAATAAAAGTTATATTTCTTTTCATTTGAATTAAAGAATTGAGAAAATGTCCACCACTGATTTGTCAGTTTGTATTTAGGATAAGTTGTAGTTGGCAGAGCTATTTCCTTCTTGTACAAAAACTGTATTTGCTGAAAAAGAGTGACATTTTTTGGAAATATTTTGCAAGAACTATATATAAAGAAATGCAACTCTAGATCCTCTTCAGAATATTTCATTTGCTGAAACATTTAAACTTTAATATGAACTTACTAAAGAAAAAGATAAAAATAACTTTAAAGCAAATAATTGTATGAATCTAGATCTACTTTAATTCAGAAAATTTTTCTTTAATAGAAAAATATCAGAAATATGTGTTTAGGGCTTTGAACTTTCTTGAACTACTGAGTAGCATCTTGGTAATTCACATATGAGTTTATAATTTTCACCTTTTACCTTGGAAATTAGATAAATTTTTGAAATTATAAGAACACTATCATACACTGAAATAGATACTTTCTAAAAATAGAATCATGTTCTGGGGAAAGTACGTTGTAATACAGACAAAATGTTTAGACAGGTTCTTGGATGCTGCTTACTTAGTTATAAGAATTAAACCTTGGCTATCTAGCACAGAAAAATGAAGGAGCGGAAGTCCACTGTACAATTCCTAGAAAGTAGTTTTCTTAGGAAGATGCACTGAAACACAAAAAGCAACAAGAAAAAATATTTTGATAGTTGGGAAAAGGGAGTTTAGAAGAAAAACTAAGTGTCTATGGTTAATAGAAGCAAAAAAAAAAGTAAAAGAAATCTAAAATAGACGATATGTAGATTAGATATAATGGCCTCCACATCATGAGGATTAAGATAAAATGAATTCTGAGTGTTTTGAAAATCTTCTGCCTCATTTGGATTATTTTGAATCTTTCATCTAGCAAACGTATACTGGTAGGTGGACATAATTGGGTTTGTTTATTGCTTCCAACATGGGAATATAAATTTTGGGCAATCATATTAGGCTCTCTAATGCATATACTGACTTATTTGATCATAATAGACTTTATGTATACATTTATTTCCCATCTAACTGCATACTTTTAAACAGATTTTCTAGGGTTTATACAGAGGCTCTGTCTACCTCCATTAAACCATTTAGGGTCAAGTTATTGTGAGAATCAAGATTTAGAAATTGCAAATAAATGAGTAACTCTATCTTTCACTAATTTGGATAAGACTGTTTTCAACTTATTTATTCTGGAAAGTATTTTATTCTTTTCATAAGATAATGTTATATTAACTAAATTACAACTATAATTAGTTGTATTATTTATATTATATAACACATAATTATATAATACCGAATTATAAGATATAATATAGAATGAAAACATATACATTATTGAATGAAGGAGGCAAACACTTCTTCCTGCATTTCTCAAGCAGGAGTAAAAGCTCCTATGACTGGGGCGCCTGGGTGGCTCAGTTGGTTAAGCAACTGCTTTCAGCTCAGGTCGTGATCCTGGAGACCCTGGATCAAGTCCCACATCAGGCTTCCTGCTTGGCGGGAAGCCTGCTTCTCCCTCTCTCAGTCCCTCTGCTTGTGTTCCCTCTCTCGCTGTGTTTCTCTCTGTCAAATAAATAAAATCTTTAAAAAAAAAAAAAAGCTCCTATGACTATCTTGCCCATGAGAAATTAGTGGTGTGGACAAGGTGGGCATACGGGAATGGATGTGCGTTAGCCAACTGTTGCTAAGTAGAAATGAGGGTTTGCTTTTGCCACATGCTTTCATTTTAAGGAAGCTAAAAGTGCAGCTTTTTACATGAAATTTTGTTTTATTAATATTTAAAGAATCTGAATACCTTAAAATACTATATAAGTTCAACAAAACTTGAGAGGCATCAGCTTCTATTAAAAAAATTATCATCAATAGCAATCAAATCATGAGAATGTAGCTGGAAGTTTAAATTCTCGAAAGTAAACCTGAAAAACAATCTCTATTTAAATAGGCTGACTTCCTCCAAGGAGCTTCCATAGGTCTTGATTGCCCCCCAGCAGGGTTTAGTATGTTCTTTCTCAAATTGTCCATAGCACATTTTTATGTTTCCAGTAGAGATTTGTAATAATACTCTTTTTAAAATAAAAATAGGATATGAGGTATACAAGTTACAAAAACTAATGATGGGGTAGCGAATACAGAAACTATGGTGTATGATCTATTTAGAAAAATCTTGGATCTACGGATTTCATGATAGAATATGTATCACAATTTTATCACATTGGAAAATTATGTAGTTGGAAAGACTCGGTATTGTCACATTTTAGGGAAAAAAGAACTATGATTTCCACTTTGTATTCCTATCACCATGGCCAGATTTTGGATGTGTAGAATCAAATTAAATGTATCACTAAAGTTTTATTCTGATTTTCCATGTCTTACCTGCTCAGGAGTGGTAATTCTTGGCACTCATATATTGAGAAAACTATCAACGCTTGTTTATTCTTTGGCTCCCTAAAATATGTAAAGGTAGTTTTATTATAACAGGATTGATACATAACATGCACAAAAGTAACATGGAAAGAATGAGGTATAGCGAAGTATATTGCATTCAGATTTAGGAAGTGGTTGCCTAGTGAGTGAAAATCAGTGAAGGATTACTTTTATGTTTCTTCATCTGTGGGAAATATATTCCAACCCAAACTTGAACTATAGAGACCTTTGGATACAAATCTGATTGAGTAAGGTGTTCCTATGACTTTTCCAAAGGTTGCTGTTACCAGATATTCTCATTTCCCGTCACTATTAAAAGAAGCTGTTCTTTTACTTCAGTCTTAAATTCCAAGAGTGCACATTTTTTTGAATGATTTTGTCACACCCATAACTTTTTGTATTTGCTCTAGTTATATTTACACATATATACACACATACACGCACACACACTAATGCTTTGAATGGTATTTTTTAAGTACCATTCATTGAATTTATCAAAGATTTCAAAATGAAGATAATGATGAAAAATACCAAATAAACAAACATGTTTCATTGTATTTGCCAAACCTGTAAATTCTATTTTCTTTCTACAGATATTAAGCTATAAAAGAATATATCAGAAGATTAGAAATACATATAAAAATATATGTCTGTACATTATGACTCAAATTCTTGTCTATATTTACAAATAACTTTATGACCTTAAAATAGGAGTATATTTCTTCACACAATAGTGAAACACATATTCACATCCACAACTATATGAACTTGCATATAAAAATAAATTAAAAAATAGGATATAAAATTCAAGCCTGCCAGATATTTCTTCACTATACATGATTTCATATAGATCTTTGAATTGTCATGACAGTGATAAACTGTGAACACCTGGCATGCTCTCACTGACAATGACAGAAGACTACACAAATTTGATATATATTCCTTCTAAATAGGAAAAACAATTAGACTTTAAGGAAGCCATAATCCAAAGTGTGTATTCTTGGTCTTTTTAGAGTCCTTAGAGTAGTTTTACTTCTGAAATAAAGGTTTGACTCGGATTAACTAACAGAAGAACTTGTGTATACGTTTTAATATTGTGATTCTCCCAAATATTTTACTTTTTTAAATCAGTTTCTGAAAGAAAAAAATCCTATTTAAAGATATCAAAAAACACTGAAAAATACATACTTCAAATGAGTAATAATTTATTCAAACATTCAAGTTAATTTTTAATTAAATGAATGATTCCTGTATTCATAAAATAAGATTTCAATTTCCAACTTCATTCTAATGGAATATAGACAATTATCTATATTCTTCTCTGTAAAATAAAATGTAAAATTACTTCAACATTTTTCTGTGATAGTCTAAACTTTTGTCCTTTACTTGAGTTAGTATTTCTTCCAATTCAGAACATTTTAGTTTAAAGAGTTAAGTTTTCCTGGCTGGCTGGAAAAAAAAAATACTACTTTACATTAAACATTTAAACAGTGCTACTTTTTAGAGTCTCTTATTCATGAATATTGTGTCCAGGAAATGACTAGATATGTAAGATACAAAAACCCAGAACACATTCATAGATTTCATAACACATTAGTGTTGGAAGTTTTGTATATCTGACTTGTATATAAATTGCACTGAAAAGAAACTGAGGATAAATAGCAGAGTGATAATTATCAGCAGGGTCTCCTAGCTTCCCCCTTTCCAACTGGACTCCTTCTGTACAGGATTTTTAAGGTCACATAGGTGTTCACCTAAGCAACAGCTAAGAACAGTCAAACTCTTGACCAGTTTACTGCTGTAGAATTAGTTCTAAGGTGATCATATGTATATTTAAATTAATAAAATTGAGTATCATGCTAACTGGAATTGAGAATCAAATCGAGACAGAATTCATGGAATAGAGTTTTAATTTTAATGTATAATATTCTATATTAGCTGAGCAAATATATAGAAAATATCAGTAAACTGTCATTTAGAAGGTCTAATTAAAATGTGTGGAGTCATATTTTATTGTTGTAATCATATAGATAAAAATTTAGGAAAATATACTTAAATATACTTCAGAAGACACTTCTAACATTAGGTATTTGTAAGCACATCAGGGTATAATTTTCTCTCAGAGTCAAATCTGCAGAATTTGTTAGATAGCCAGCTCTATTGGCAAATTTTTCTCAAGTCGATGCAATGTTGTTAGTATCTTAAAAGCCCCACACAGAGTATTACTAAAGACTGACCATGACATTTCTACCAACCAGTATTCAAATGTATGTTAAATCACAGCAGTTGAGAAAGTTGATAACAATGAAAACTTCTTAAATATTGTGTTTCCCATGTTTGTGCACTGGTAACATAAAGACAGCTGAACTCCAAATGCCTTCACTTTTGGTAATATTTTTGATTGAGATCATGCAGGGAAATTTTCAGCCTGAAAGGATTATCTTTGTCAAAGTTATGACAAATTATGAATTGTCTTAAACAAACATGTCTTCCCTTCTTAAATTCTGTTACTGTAATAAATTTGTTTCAAGGATTAAGCATGGAAAACTAGCTTTGTCTTAAGAATTAATTCCTGTAATCAAAACTATGCCAAAAAGAAGGGTGATTTTTTTCTCAACTAAAACACATTTAGTTTGGACTAAATGCAAACATTTAATCATAGGTGCCAAAAATCATTTATTTATATATGAAAAGAAGTATAGAAACAGTAGATAGGTAGGCAAATCAATAGATAACATAGCTAGGTAGAGAAGGAAAGACAAAAAAAAGAAAGGAAAAGGAGGAAGGGAGGAAAGGGATTAGGAGAGAGAAATATATATAGAACTTAATGAAAACTTAAACAAAACATATGCAGATTGGTGTTTCTTAATAATAATATCAAAAATCTTTCTACCTGAATTTTCATATTAAAAATATAAAACAAAAATTTTAGAGACTGTGATTTTTAAGACATAATTCTAACACAGCAGCATTGACATACAGTGAAACAAGGAATATATGGAAATACATACACACAGCCTGAAAGGATTATGTACTATTTTAGGAAATCTTGGACTAATAGTTTTCATAGTCGAATATCTATCACAATTTTATCACACTAGAAAAATATGTGGTTTTATATTGAAATATATACATATATGTATGGGAATACATACATTATTCACTACAAAAGATCTGCTTTGATTTTGGATTTATGGTCAGGCTGTAATTGCTGGGTATGAAGAGTATGTGACTATCATGAATGTTATGTGAAACATCAGTCTCTGCCACTTTCTTATTCATCCTCTACTCTCTCGCCAACACGTGATATCTGGCAATTCTTCAGCAGGATCTTTTTTTTCCCTCCAATCTATTAGAATAAGTATATCCAAAATAATTTATAGGTTAACAAGTTGAGTAGATTCTTATGTGTACTGCTATCACATTTTAGTTATAAAACAGTTAATATCTAGAAAAATAGTAAGCAATGAGATCGTTAACAATAATAATAGCTAAAACAACCACAGAGTCAAAAGGTCTAATTTTTATGTCTATATATGACCTTGTGTACATTTTCAAGCTTCTGTGTCTTTGTAAAGCTCGGAATAATACTATCTGTGTAACTACCACACAGATTGCTGTAAATATAAAATGAGTTAATATCTAAGAAATAGTGTGTTCTGTAGAATTCAGAATACAGTGTAAGTATCAGGTGTAATTCATGATGTTGAGAAACATTTGGGCAGAATAAAGACAATCTTAAACTGGTATTTTTCATAGGCAATGGATAATTACAAACTGGAGCAGAGAGGAATTGAGGGCAGCAGGAAGTTAATAGGCAGAGGGAGTAGAAAGAAACTTTCTATGTTATGTTCCTGTAGAATGCTCCTGCATTGTCCTGGGGCAATTTTCACCTGTCTCTTATGTGTAGAAATCAGTAATTATTCTCAGGCTTCTAGGCCAGTGTTATCATAATAATAACAGAAAATGAAACCCTACTGGGGAGAACTGGTGAAAACAGGCAATATGATAAGCCATATGTAAGTATTTTCTTCTCTATTAGAATGTACAGTTGTTTCCCTTGAGGGTTTGAAGTAGACCCCTGAGCGGTATTGTTTTCTGGTGGATGATGGCACCAAACATGGGTAATTCATTGTCTAAGGGGTACAAAGCCTCTCTACCCATGTCTCTTTGACTTCGAGCTGTTTAAACTCACCGTTCCCAGCATAGATTAGGGCCTTTCTCCTCTACTGCATGACTCATGAGAGCAAGTACCTTGCATCCCTAGAGAAAGATAGTTTTGTAGCAAAAAAATATTTTTCAACATAAAACTACTATAAAGGACAAGAAAAAAAAAAGAATATCCTCTAAAGTAGTATTATTGAAAATGAGTACATACAATGTACCAAATTCAAATAACAAAATACTATGTATACAGTAGTTCTGAGCAGAACATCAGATGTCTACATGGCTGGATCTGACACAGTACTGAGTGCAAAAACGAAGGAGAGATAACTATTATACTGGCACCGATGTAAATTAATTGTATATGTTCACAAACAATATAAGTTTGTTAGGAATTCATGAAAGCAAATTTAAATGAACATATTTATGATGCAAGAGGAAGAAAAAAACTAAACAAGACAACAACAAAGAAATTTACTTATTGCTAAAAGTAAGGTAATGTTCAGGCTTGGAATAAGTCTATGACATGATCTTGTCCAAAATTCTCCATTTTCTTCTTAAAATTATTTTTTTGCTTAGAGGACATAAGTGACTTGATATGTAGGGGTAAAGCGGGAACACACACACAGATTTACTGGCCCTTAATCTCATATAGTCTTTTGATCATATAGCAATCTCCTTCTTTCGTCTCATTTTCTATAGGAAAATCCTTACCTTCTTTTGATACACATATCATATCTTTAACATTTTAGATGCATTGGGGTGCCTGGGTGGGTCAGTCGGTTCAGCATCTAACTCTGGATTTTTACTCAGGTCATGATCTCAGGGTCAAGATTTCAGCGTTCTGAGATGGAGCTCAGGCTTGATCTACTCAGCCTCCAGTATTCAGCTGGGAGTCTGCTCAAGATTCTTTCTCTCCCTCTCCCTCTGCCCCTTCCCACTAAAATAAACAGATACATTAAAAAAAATAAAGTTATTTTGCTTAAAAAAAGCTTTGCTAAATAAGAATAGGATCTTCATATGTAAATAATGAAAGTTAAAAAATGAGATTTGCTTATATAACTACTCGTGCTTTTGCTTATGTTTTCTTAAAGTGCATTCCAACCTGAGCTAATATTAAGCAGTTTATCTTGGTAAGTCAAGACAAAATTTTGTAAGCAAAGAGTTCTTAACAAGATTTCAGTTTTATGTGTGAATGCATGTGTGTGTGCATGTGTATGTGTACGCAAATATTAGTTTAGCTAAAATACCACAATTTTACCCAATAAAACTAGGAAATTTAAAAGTGCAGAAAAAGCTGAAATAAAAATCATTATGATACAATATTAATAATAAAATATGTCAATAATATAGCATAAAATATTGGTATGGCATAGCGATTGAAATATGTGTAGATTGGAAAATATGTAGATTGCAAAGACCTAGATTAATAAAATATTGAAAGTGTAGAGGAATTAATATTCAAAATGTGCAACTTTTTCCAACATGGAATATGATTCAAACCATTTCAGAGCACTTCTCTGTAAGAAGGTGAAAGTTCAGGAAGGAATTTAATATGAAACTGATTGTGGTTAGAAAACCAGGAGTTGACCTTATTTTTCTTGTAAAAGCAAAAGCAAAAGGGACTTTAAAATTTACCTTTTATCCAAAACCCAACACCTAAAGCAACATTGTGACCTCTTTAAAGTTGCCTGGGGATATAAACTCAGAACTTATTTGCAAAATGGCTTTGTAACTGAAATTTTAATATCACTTTCTAAGCAGACTTGGTCTCATTGGGTGTCCAAAGAATGCCACAGACACTTTTAGGCTATAAGTTTCCTTCTTATGGGGTCCCAGAACAAAGTGGGAGGGCTTCAGACCACAGAAAGTAAACTCAATTTTCTCCTTACTTTAAATAAGCAGAATTATACATTGTAGTGAAGAGATGTTTCTAAGTTCCTTGATGCTGAGAAGAGCTGTACCCCTATCTTAGTCTGTCTCATTATCCTAAGTTAGTTCCCATGGGAAACTCCATTAACACTTCCATATTATCAATATCTGCACACTAATATACAAACAGCAATCTAAAGGTCAAAAATTCCCCATAGCTGAATGTAGTGCAAGGCTCCAGAGCTTGGGAGTTCATGAGTCTGCTGTTGGACAAACAGTATTTTATTTCTTTTTTAATTAAAAAATTCAGTATTGTAGAACTATTTTGAGCACACAAACTCACTTAACCTTTGTAAACTCTCTTCTGAGAGCAGTCTCCGTTTTATTGTTCTGTTTTGTTTTGGTTTTTAATGCTAGTTTTTCAGTGGGGAAACAAACCAAAACCACCCCCCCCTCAAAAAAAAATACACTGTATTTCTTCATCTCAGTCCACTTCCTGGTATTGACTGCATCCAAAGAAGACAGAGTGGAGCCACCACAGCAAAGGCTTTTGTACTGGAATTCCAAGTCAGGCACAAACCAAAGCCTACAGGAAACCTTGTGGGAAAGAGTGTTCTGTGAAGTTTCCATTCTCAAGACCTCAGTCCATCATTTGAGTCAGCAGGTGATTCAAGACCATCCCTTACTGATTATAGTTTAATTATTATTTTAAAAAGAGATCCATCTTTATATCCTTGAACAAATTGTTATAATAAATTTGTTTTGCAAAAGATATTTCTCCAAGTTTTAACCATTTCTGAAAACGCAGAATTGTTTTTAATTTTCTTAAGTGTCTACAACCACAAAATCTCTAAAAACCACAGAGCCTATAATTGTTACATCTCAACGTTTGGTTGAAGCCTTTGTCATAATGGGAGCAAATGTTCAATTCACATTTTAGTATATATATATTATTTATTTATATTATATTTATATTATTTATATTATATATTATATATTTAGTATATATTATTTAAATATAATATATTATATATTTAGTATATATATTATATATATATAAATAATAATAAACAGAGCTTGTAGAAATAAGGATAAATGTAGAAAGACTGCCAAGTTGTGTGGTGAAATGAGGCCAACTGAATGTTCACTCTTGATGCAGAGATCCTGCCCTGGCCAAATTTAGTTCCCAGCCCTTTTGTGTTCTTCTCTAAAGTCCTTGATTTGATCTGTACTCTTTTCCTTTGCCACTTCTAATCCTTCCCCCTCAGATATTCTTTCCCTTTAAGACTTCTACATAGCCAGGCAGCATTTCTCAATTATTATTCATACCTGCTGTCTCTGCCCACAAAAAAATCCCAGAGTCACCTCTTCATGCTTTAAAGATTTTTAAATTTTCTAGTAATCAGATAGGACTAAGTAAAATAATGAACTTTGAAGCACTTCCATTATGTAACATAGGTAAAATCATGGGCTGATATTGTTCATACTTTTTCAGTCCCAGTATCTTCCTCCCTTTCTTGACCCATCCTGGAGATTCAGTCTGAGCAAAACATTTCTAGGTTTATCCTGGCCCAATTAAATGCCAGACCAACTTCCTCTAACCAAAATGTTTTTTCTTTTAGATTTTCATCTGCATATTCTCTATTTACGTCATTCCCATCAGCGTTTTAAAATGACTCACTACCTTTTATTTTCCAGAAACCTGTATAATCATATCTTTCCAGTTACCACCACATTTAACTCATAAAGTTCTCTGCTTAAGTTACTTGCATTTTTTTTTTCTTTACTTCTCACTTCATTTAGCCTTTGATCCCATCAGTCTTCTGTAAGTGTTCTTGTTAAAACACTGGTGAAGCCCAACATTGCTAAATCCAATGTAGAATTTTTATTATCTGTGTGTATTCTAAACTTTCACAAATATTTGAAAAGTTCTCTCTGTCCTTCCCTTCAGGAAAACTCTACATTTGATTGCCTCAAATGACACTATTTTTCTTGTTTTTTTCTTCTATATCTTTAATAGTTTTTTTTCCTCATTTTTCTTTCCATTTTTCTCCCATTTTCCATCCTTTAAAAATCTTTGGATATTTTCAGGTCTTTACTCATTACACAGCCCATTCAAAATAAGCATATCAGTTCCTGTGTCTTAAAAAAATACAATCTACTTTTAAAAATTTTTCAATTATTATTTCTCTCTGATTTTTCTTCTGACTTCCATTCTTATATCTAAATGGTAACTTGACCTTATCAATTTTGATGACTAATAGACATTTTGAAATTTATATGCCCCAAATGGCACTCTTGACCTTTTCTTTCAAGCGTAGGGTTCTTCTAGACTTCCCCCACTTCAGTAGTTGGCATCAGTGTTGTGAACCAAGAATTTGGCAATTTCACTTTCCATTGCCTATCTTCTACCCCACAGTTCATCTCCAAATATTGTTGAGTTCCCTTCCAATACACATATCAAATCTGTCCATTGGTCTCCATTTTCACTTTTTCTCTAGTCCATATCATTGTCCTTGCTCCTCTGAGCTATTGTGCTAGGCTCCATATGGCCTTATCCTGAATGTCCTTGCCTATGTCTGATGAACTTCTCACCCAACAACTAGAATGATCATAGTTACAGGCAAAGAAGGCCATGTTATACCTAGCTTAAAAGTATTCAACTATTTCTGATTGAATTTAAAATACAACCCCAAATCCTTCCCATTAGCTAATCATTTGTGCATGATCCAGCTGTTATTCAATCCTCGGTGCTCACTTGTATGTACTCTCTATCCATTCTTTCCCTTCATCAGCCTGATTTTTTTTTTTTTCATTTTTGGCACAATTCAAATGCTTTTATTCCTGAAGACCTTTGTGCTTTCTTTTCTTTCTTTTTTTTTTTTTTAAAGATTTTATTTATTTGACATAGAGAAACACAGCCAGAGAGGGAACACAAGCAGGGGGAGTAAGAGAGGGAGAAGCAGGCTTCCCGCCGAGCAGGGAGCTCGATGTGGGACTCGATCCCGGGTCTCCAGGATCATGACCTGAGCCGAAGGCAGTCGCTCAACCAACTGAGCCACCCAGGCACCTCGCCTTTGTACTTTCTGCATTGAATAGACATTCTGGCTCTTCACCTGTGATGCCCCATCATCACGCAGTCCATGACTCAGGATCTCCCTCACTCCACAGTCTAATCTACATGGCTTTGCCTATTACTTTTTATATTACCCAGTTGTTACCTTCAGAGGAATAACAGAGCTAACATTTCTATGGTTTCTTTTCTTGGATTTCTTATTGCCTGTCTTACATACTGGGTTATAAGATCTATTAGACCAGGGGCCATGCCCATATTTTTCAGTGGTATACACTCAGTATGACACCTCTGGGTTTCATAATTTTTGTCTAACTTTTTTTTGTTGTTGTCTGTGATATACATTACTGTCGTCTTAGTCTACTTCAAGGCTTTCCTAGCCTTACTAATTAAAACTTAAGCACTTTATGACCCATCGTCCCTCTTTCTCTGCTGTTCTCATCTCTCTTATTCTTAAAATTTGATGTTCAGTCTGGATAAGGCTTTTGGTGACAGTAACGCCAAAATTATTATTGCATCGGTAGTGGCTGGGTGTGTATGGCTAATTTTAACCAGATCCTTTTGTTGTAGACAGTAATGGCCAAAATGAGCAGCAGAGTTTCATGTAGCATTCCCACTCACTGATACCATCTGGAGAGCCCGAAGGGAAGAGAAAACAAGAACCAGAGACTTGGCATATGCTGGATGTTGCCTACTGACACTAGAGGCAGAAGCCAGCATCTGTTCAAGGGTCAAGTGATCACACAGTCATCATGTCATAGAATGTACTTCCTTTTTTATGGGCCTGCCCTTGCTCAAAAAGAATAATAATACAATAAAACAAAAATACCACAAAACTAACAACAACAACAACAACAACAACAACAACAACCTAAAAATACCAGTTAACAAGTAGAAGAGAGATGATTGGAAGTCAGGAATTAAATACCAGACTGCCAGGACTGCAGGTAACCCTTACTAGGTTAATGGGGATAGTGGGGTGGATCTATTTCTGGTCCAGAATTTAGTCTTCTACATAGGACCCATGCTGCTTCTGTGATGCTGGAGTGTCTAGTGTTTTCTTATTAACTTTATGTGATTCTTTTTTGTTTATGTACTTATTCTAAGTATAATTCCAGTTCTGAGCTTTTATCATAGAACAGTACATATTCCTTAGTATGTCCTAAAAATTGATATATTTTTAATGAACCTGATATGTATTTAATAAATGACAAAAATCTGTGTGGTCCTCTAATTTTATCTAAACAGAACCTCTGTGTCTGCATCCTTCCTGTTATCCAAGATCCCTCTCGTTATGACACTATGGTGAATGATATGTGAAGTGTTTGTAGCTGCCTTAGTGAGAAGAGATCACTTTCTGATAGTCGAAAGAATGGATTCCTATCTAATGGAATGTAAGATATCATATTTCCATGACATAGAATTAAAAAGCAATACAATCACAGTGGCACTAACTTGGGGAAATCCAGTCACTTCATTAACAATATAATATAGATTGCATAAATACTGTAATAATTTGCTATATGCCATTTTTGAAGTGATTATAAAAAGCACTAAAAATCCAAACTCATAATAAAGATCATATTTCCATCAACAGCTCAGGCTATCATTTTTTTTAAATAATCTTTATGGCTAACATGAGTTTGAACTCATGATCCCTGAGATCAGGAGTTGCATGCTCTGCTGACTGAGTCAGCAGGCAGCCCTCAAGCTACCCTTGAAATAACAGTATACTTGGCAGGATGATCAAAAGTATTATTGCTCCTCTAAATTAGATATTTGCTCATGATACTACCTGCTTTGTGTGTGGGGGGGTTATTTATTTATTTATTTTTAATTTATTTTATTTTATTTTTTCAGTGTTCCAAGATGCATTGTTTATGCCCCAAACCAGTGAGTGCTCCATGCAATACATGCCCTCAATACCTACCACCAGGCTCTCCCATTCCCCTACCCCCTTTCCTCCAAGACCCTCAGTTTGTTTCTGAGTCCAAAGTGTCTCATGTTTCTTCTCCCTCCCTGATTTACTCCACTTCCCATTCCTTTCCTTCTCCTACTGTCTTCCAGATTATTCCTTATGCTCCACAAGTAAGTGAAACCATATGATACTTGACTTCCTCTGCTTGGCTCACTTCACTCAGCATAATCTCCTTCAATCCAGTCCATGTTGCTACAGAAGTTGGGTACACCTTACACCAGACAGAATGGCAAAATTAACAGGACAGGAAACAAGTTTTGGAGAGGCTGTGGAGAAAGGGGAACCCTCTTACACTGTTGGTGGGAATGCAAGTTGGTGCAGCCACTTTGGAAAACAGTGTGGAGATTCCTTTAAAATTTAAAAATAGAGCTACCATATGACCCTGCAATGGCACTACTGGGTATTTACCCCAAAGATACAGATGTAGTGAAAAGAAGGGTCCTATGTATCCCAATGTTCTTTGTAGCAATGACCACAATCGCCAAACTGTGGAAAGAGCCAAGGTGCCTTCAATAGATGAATGGATAAAGAAGATACTACTTCTTTTAATGCAAATACAAAACCAAATACATCTATTGACCATAGATACATATGGGTCCATTCCTCACTTTCTTAAGGACCTTTCTGCAATTTACTTATCATTGAGAATTTCCATATAAATCTTATTTAAATTATCACACACCCAATCTGGTATGCCCTATGCATATTACATTGTTTCCCTTTACTGCATATCACATAATACCATACCATTTGACATAGTAATATGCTTTTATTTGCTGTTTCTCTACTATTAGAATGTGAGCTTTGTGAGGATGGGACATTTATTTTGTTCTATATTATATCTCTTGATGTAAACAGTGGCTGAGATTTGAGTAGACATTAAACTAAAGAAGATAAATGAATGGCCAGTAAGCACACAAACAGATGCTTGACATTAGGGAACTGCATTTCAAAATTAATCATTAGGTAAATGCATTTCAAAATCACAAAGTACCACTTCACACTAAGTAGAATAACTATAATAATGATGACATAAAAAGCAAGTGTTGGTGGGATGTGGTAAAATTGGAATTCTCATACATTTCTGGTGGGAATGTAAAATGGTACAATGATTTTGGAAAATTGTTTGACAGTTTCTTAAAAGCTATATTTACCATATGACTCAGAAATTTCATTCCTAGGTATATACATAAATGAAATAAAAACATATGTCCACATAAATATATGGATATTAATGTCCATAGCATCATGATTCATATGAGCTCCAGACTGGAACCAATCCAAATGTCAATCAACTAGTAAATATATAAACAAAATGTGCTATTTCCATAAAGTGGAATACGATTTAGCAATAGAAAGGAGAGTATTACTAATACATATTACCTCATAGATCAACCTGGAAAAACTATGCTAAGTTAAGGAAGCCAGGTGTAAAAGATCCCACATGTACAATCCATTTACACTACTGTTCAAAAAAGAGACACTGAGTTGAATAGAAGTTGCTTAGGGCTAGAGGTGGACTATGCAGATGGGCAGAAGAGATGTTTGGGGGGATAAACACATTTAAAAACTGGACTGTGATGATTTTTGATAACTCTGTAAATTCATTAGAGATAATTTAACTTTAAACTTAAAAGAGGTGGATTTTAAGAAATGTGAATTTTAAGAAATGCTGCTTAAAAAAGAGGGTGATGCAAAGTAGGACCTCAATATTTGTTCAATTGAAGAATAATTAAATAAGATCCTTATTCAGTAATGATTACAATCTCAGAAGCAAGAACATATGAAATTATTTGACTGATGAAACATGTGTGGCTATGTATATAAATATGTACAAACAAAAATGTACTTTATAAACACACTGTGTGTGATATAGGTGTGTATATGTGCATATGTGCATGTATTGTATATATATGCATTTCCACAGTCTCAGGAAACATTTTATAATGTATGAAGCATTAGAACCTAAAATATGTAAGTGGTGTTTTAGATGTGGTTGTTAATTAGGAAGAAAAAAGTCAAACTTCCATTACCACAGTGGATTCTAGGGAGGAGAGTTTGGCTCAGGCACTATTCCCCCGTACAGTCGTTATGGTTTAAAGGATCAAGGTTTAATGAGGAGGGACTTCCGTAGTCTTAGTGAAGTAGTCAGATGACCAGAAGGCTGCTGAGATTTGATGGTCTGCTGAAGACACAAGCACATGAGGCTTCTGTAGAGTCTCATTACTCTCTCTCACACAGTGTTCAATGCACTCTTTCTCTTAAAGATAGCCAGAAAGACTCAAAGTAATTATTTCTAAAAATATTGGAAAACAACATCTGTATATAGCATCCAGAAGCTATTCATGCAGCAGAAAGGCAAAAAAAAAAAAAAAAAAAAAAGCAAACTATAATGAATTCTTTCCATTTCCATAAAGTGGACATCTATGAAAGAAGTTCTGTATGACTTTCAAAACATAGACTGGGTTTTTAAAAGTTATTTTCAATAATGGAAGCTTGCTTTGTAAATTAAGCTTTGGCATTAAATCCTTTCACTGAAAAAGTTAAGTCTTGGTTTTTCCATTTCAGAAATTGTTCCAAGTGTCATCATTTCCCCTACAAGAGGAAACAATTGGACTGGGTCACCTTGTTTCAGCTTAAAAAAAAAAAAAAATTAGCCATTGCTTTTTTCCTGAGTACTTCATGGTCAGCTAACAGTCTGTGCTTTGAATAGACTTATGAAACCAAAGAGCAGGGTTGCGAATGGAAGCTACTCTGAGAGTAAATGGTCAGGTTTCTGTCCTCGACTGCCCCTCTGATGTGAGACCACAGCAATTGAAATCATTTTTCACCCTCTGCTCTAACATGTAACTAAAAATAAAAACTGTGCTCAGACAGAGGAAAGTAAATGAACAAAAAGTTCATTTAATTTATTTTGAGGAAGAAGTAGCATGGTTGAAAGAAAGAAAACCACTTTCATGTTATCCGAACATTTAGGCTTTGGTAGTGGACTGATTTCCTGAGTCACATTCCCCTGAAATAAAACCTGGAGGGTTTGCCGTGTGTGGGCAGAACTATGTCAGTAGTAATGGACTGGTCAAGGATATTAAAATGTTCTTCTTTTCTCGAGCTGATCCAAAGACTATCTGCCAAAATTTATTAATTGGATATTTGCTCCCCAAAGTATTTACATGTCTGCCAAAAGCACTTCTGAAATTTTTGGCATGAGTTACGCCGGATAAAAGGAAATATGAGCTGTAAAATAATAAAATAAACTTGAAAATAGCAGTTAAGTGTGTTTGATTTCTTTATGAACAGCCAATACCTCTATTATTTAAAGTAATTTGAATCCTTTAAAAATGATATGTATGGAGTACAGAGGATAAAATAACCACAGGAAACCTATCATAACAATATCCCTTATGTTCAAGATTTGCTACAAGAAGGGCCCATTTGTTATTCATAAAAGAGAGTTTAGTTATAGATGTATGAAATGGAACTCATTATTAGGTGATTTTATTTTTATTTTATTTATATATTAAACCACATGGCATGAAACCAAAGAAAAGCATCAGAGAAATCTGCTAATATAAATGGATAAATGAGCTCTTCAGAGATGCATATAAAAAGGAGATGCATTTAAATTATTTCTTAAAATTATAGAGTGCTTAGAGAAAATTCTTACAGAAACATCTGTAAGAAAAATCGTTTTGGCTGGTATTCAAAATGGCAATAGTTCTGAGTCTGTATCTACCTGTACTTACCCCACCTCATTGTTATTCATTCCTGTACAATAAAGACTTACAATATGATACAAGGTTTTCCTTATTCCAATCTTACTTAAGTTGCTTTTCACCTGCTGACTTTAAAACGTTGGAGCAATTTGACTTAAATTTTCAAACTATGCAACGCAGAATAAGTTCATGCTTTTTACTCTCCTTCAGTGAGGAGGCCTCTCCTGAGTTTGTTTTTGTAATCCCTGATGGCTAGAAGTTGAAATGCCAAAGGCAATGATTTACATTCATAATTTGAGAAAGAATTTCAACTCATGCAATGACTTCTAAATTTCAAGTTGAGGACTGGTGTTGATCTATGTTGGTGCTTTTAATCTACTATATGACAAATGTGGAAAACAATATTGTAGTGATTTTTAAAGGTAAATTTCAAAAACTAACTTTGAGTGTGTATATATATATATATAAACACATATACATGCATACATGTATATACTCACATACTAATGTGGCAATGGTTAAAAATCTTCTATTTAGGGGCGCCTGGGTGGCTCAGTTGGTTGAACAACTGCTTTTGGCTCGGGTCATGATCCTGGAGACCCGGGATCGAGCCCCGCATTGAGCTTCCTGCTTGGCGGGAGGCCTGCTTCTCCCTCTCTCGGTCCCTCTGCTTGTGTTCCCTCTCTGGCTGTGTTTCTCTCTGTCAAATAAATAAATAAAATCTTAAAAAAAATCTTCTTTTTAGTGAAATGATAGTATCTATTAAGTATTTACTTAATTCAATTGTTTAAATGATGGACTGAATTATCTTAACATCCTGATCCAACAAAATTAAAAGTTAGCAATCTGAAAATGGAAATTCCTTCAATGATCCACAGAATCTCAAATTTAAGAATCAAGGGGTTAGAGGAAGCTCATGCAAAATTGAAAAATATAAGTCTGTACATTCCCTGTGCTACCTGACATTTACAACCTGTCCAGTCCAGTCCATGCTGTTCTCATGCTTTCTGCATAAACCTTTGCTCCATCCTCTGATTTCAAATCTGATGAATTTCAAAGGGAGAAAGAGAGAACATTTTAATTAACCGTGCTGCAGTATCAATTTTACTCACTTTTCCCTCTCCCAGGTTTCATTCAAGGGTTAAGAATAAAAAGTAAAGTTCATATATTTTGCATCAATTAAAAGACTTCTAAGTGTAAACTATGTTGCTTATAAGCAGAATGTCAATGATTATCATGTCTAAAACCCGTAGGCATGTCCCTATGTAGGATGGTGATCTCTCCTCAGAGGAATCCAGGAAAGAAAAATGTGGCACAGGATATTCTTCTGATATCTAATCCCTTGAATCATTTTAGACTATTATTCCTTCTAAAATTTAATCTCTTTATTTATCAAAATAATTTACATTTGGCTCTACAGCTACACCAGACACTAATTAAGGGTTTCCTGTAATTGAAGGAAATAATTATTTGAGAAAATAACTTGTTTTTATTATTTTTATTTTTTTGTGGGTTTTTTTTAAATTTTTTAATTTTTTTAAAGTTTTTATTTATTTGACAGAGAGAAACACAGCGAGAGAGGGAACACAAGCAGGGAGAGTGAGAGAGGGAGAAGCAGGCTTCCTGCCGAGCAGGGAGCCCGATGTGGGACACGATCCCGGGTCCCCGGGATCATGACCTGAGCTGAAGGCAGTCGCTTAACCAACTGAGCCACCCAGGTGCCCCTATTTTTTTGTGGTTTTTAACCCAACCTGATAATCTCACATTTTTATTCAAATAAAATTCACTTAATATAAAGTCAGTAACTTTAATGTTTACAACTCAGTTATATTTTTAATATATTTTGTACTTAAATTAATTAACATATAATGTATTATTAGTTTCAAAGGTAGAGATCAGTGATTCATCAGTCTTATATAATACTCAGTGCTCATTACATCATATGCCCTTCTTAATGTCCATCACACAGTAACCCCATTGCCCCACTATCCTTTCCCTCCAGCAACCCTCAGTTTGCCTCCTACAATTAAGAGTCTCTTATGGTTTGTCTCCCTCTCTGATTTCATCTTGTTTTATTTTTTCCTCACTTCTCCTATGATCCTCTGTTTTGTTTCTTAAATTCCATATATCAGTGAGATTATGTGATAATTGTTTTTGATTGAGTTATTTCACTTAGCATAATACCCTCTAGTTCCATCCACAGCATTGTAAATAGCAAAATTTCATTATTTTGATGGCTGGGTAGTATTCTACTATGTGTATACACACACACACACACTACATCTTTACCTATTCTTCTGTCAGTGGACATCTGGGCTCTTTCCATATTTTGGCTATTGTGCACATTGCTGCTTTAAACATTGGGATGAATCTCTCATTGGAGTGAGACAGCATATTGATGGGGTCTTGTTCTTTTATCCAGTCTTATACCTTGTGTCTTTTGATTGGGGAATTTAGCCCATTTACTTCCAGAGTGATTATTGGAAGATATGAATTAAGTGTCATTATACTACCTATAAATTCACTGTCCCTGTAGATTGCCTCTTCTCCTTTCTGGTCTGTGTTACTTTTGGGCTCTCTCTTTACTTGCAGGATCCCATTTAATATTTCTTGCAGGGTGATGTAGTAATCACAAATTCTTTTAGTTTCTGTTTATCTTGGAAACTCTTTATCTCTGCTTCTATTTTGAATTGCTTCCTTGCTGGATAAAGTATTCTTGGATGCATATTTTTCTCATTTAGTACCCTAAATATATCATGCCAGTCCTTTCTAACCTGCCAGGTCTCTGTGGACAGGTCTGCTGCCAGTGTAGTGTTTCTACCCTTTTAGGTTATGGACCTCTTGTCCCAAGGTGCTTTCAGGGTTTTTTTTTTGTCTCTGAGATTTGCAAGTTTCACTCTTATATGATCATATGATGATCTATTTTTTATTGATTTTGAAGGAGGTTGTCTGTACCTCCCGGACTTGAATGCCTGTTTCCTTCCTCAGATTATGAAAGTTCTTCGTTATAATTTGATCCAATATAACTTCTGCCCCTCCCCTTTCCTGTTCTTCTGGGATCCGTATTATTCTAATATTGTATTGCTTTGTAGTATGACTTATCTCTTGAATTCTCCCCTCAGGATCCAATATCTGTTTATCCCTCTTTTTCTGAGCTTCTTTTTCTCCATCATTATGTCTGCTGTGTCACTATTTCTCTCCTGCCTTGTTAGCAGTTAGAGCCTCTGTTTTGTTTTTTTGTTTTTCAGATTTTATTTATTTATTTGACAGAGAGAATCACAAATAGGCAGAGGAAGGCAGGCAGAGAAAGAAGGGGGGGCAGGCTCTCCATCGAGCAGAGAGTCCAATGTGGGACTTGATCCCAGGACCCTGAGATCATGACCTGAGCCGAAGGCAGAGTCTTAATCCTCTGAGCCACCCAGACGTCCTAAGCCTCCGTTTTTGTTTTTTTTTTCTGCATCTCATTAATAGCCATTTTGATTTCAACTTGATTGAGTTTTAGTTCTTTTATTTCTCCAGAAAGGGATTCTCTAGAGTCTTTTTTGCTTTTTTTTCAAGCCCTGCTAGTACCTTTATAATCATTATTCTGACTCTAGTTCCAACATCTTACTTATATACATACTGATTGGGTCCCTAGCAGTCAGTACTGCATCTTGTTCTCTTTTTTGAGGTGAGTTTTTCTGTCTTGCCATTCTGTCCAGAGAATAGATGAACAAGGGTCAAAATACTAAGATAGCAACAACAACCCAAGAAAAAATATACACTAATCAGAAGAGGAGACCCAAAACTGAAGGAAAAGAGAGGGAGAGAGAGAGAGAGAGAGAGAGAGAGAGAGAGAGAGAGAATATATAATCAGGAAAATGAACAGAATATAGCAATACACTGGATCCTATGTGTATTTTGCTTTGCTTGTTAGAAAACTAGATACCAAAATTGTAAATAAAAGCTTATATATGTATGAAAATAAAATTAACATGTTGAAAACATAGAATGTCAGTGTAAAAGTGAAAGTTAAAATACAAAAATAAAAAATAAATAAGGAAGATAAATAAACAGGGAAACAGAACAGAAGAATACACTATGTCTTGAGTGTATTTTGGTCTGTTTGTT
>PITA01019865.1:0-36683 GCA_004023965.1 Spilogale gracilis | reverse complement strand
GGAGGCCTGCTTCTCCCCCTCTCACTCCCTCTGCTTGTGTTCCCTCTCTTGCTGAGTTTCTGTCAAATAAATAAATAAAATCTTAAAAAAAAATCTCTAGCTAGGATGAGTTAGTCTTTGTCAAGGTTAAAATCTGAGGGAGATTGAACCTGGCTGGCTCACTGTCTAGGCATGGTGAGATACTTTGACTTTTCAGTGGGGTAGGTCATTGTTCCCCCCCAGAGTGCACATTCTTTCCAGAAAAAGAGAAACAACAGATGTCCACTATGTTGCTCACTATAGAAAATTAGAGTACAAGAGAAAAATATAAGCCATAAGCAGTTGTAATATGTAACCCTTTATATGGATGGTCCCAGTGGTAACATATGCAGTACCCTAGTATAGCATCACAACCAGAACATTGCTTTTGCTACAGTCTACTTTATACTCATTTGTGTGTGTGTGTAGGTATGTGCACTTGGATGTATATTTGCACTATGCATTTTTATCACATGGATAGATTAATGTATCTACTACCAGTCAGAATACAGAATAGGCTCATCAACAAGAGGGTCCCTTGTGTTGCCAGTCTCACAGCCACACCTTGCTAGTACCCCTCTCTCCACTCCTCTTAACCCCAGCAACCCCTAATGTGTTCTGTATTTCTGTAACCTTATCATTTCAAGAATTTATATTAATGGAATCGAATAAAGTATGTAATTATTTGGGATTGGCTTTTTTTCAGTGTAGCAAGTTGTTTTATGTGTCAATATTTCATTCCTTTTTTGCTGAGTAGTATGCAGTGACATGGCTGTAGTCAAGTTTATTTAATCATTCACCCACTGAAGGACATGTGAACTGTTTCCAGTTGTTTTTGTCCAGTTTTTACTATTACAAATATAGCTTTTTATTTTATTTTATTTTATTTTATTTTTTTTTAAAGATTTTATTTATTTATTTGACGGAGAGAAATACAGCCAGAGAAGGAACACAAGCAAGGGGAGTGAGAGAGGGAGAAGCAGGCCTCCTGCCGAGCAGGGAGCCCGATGTGGGGCTCGATCCCAGGTCTCTGGGATCATGACCTGAGCCGAAGGCAGTCGCTTAACCAACTGAGCCACCCAGGCGCCCCACAAATATAGCTTTTATGAAAATTTGTGTTCATGTTTTTGTGTGTACATAAATTTTCCTTTCTGTGGCATAAATACCCAGAAGTTGGGTTGTCTGGTAAGTACATGCTAGTTTTAAAGAGATTTTCGCATTGCTTCCCAGAGTGATTGTACCATTTTACATCCAGCTTGTCTGAATTTGAAATGAATTTCTTGTAAATAGCATATAGTTGGGTTGTGGGGTTTTTAAGCCAACTTTGCTAATCTTTGCCTTTTAATTTGCATATTTACATCATTTATGTTTAAGGTAATTATTGATAAAGTTTATGTCTGCCATTTTGTTTTTTGTTTTGTTTGTTTCCTCCGTTTCTTATTCTTTTTTTTAAAAAAGATTTTATTTGTTAGAAAGAGAGAGAGCACACAGAGGGAGAGGGAGAGAGAGAGAGAAGCAGACTCCCCGCTGAGCAGGGAGCCCAATGTGGAGCTTGATCCTAGGACCCTGAGATCATGACCTGCACCAAAGGCAGATGCTTAACCGACTGAGCCATGCAGCCCCTCCGCCCCCCGTTCTATTTTTCTTTTCTTGCCTTCCCATGAGTTATATTTTTAGAATTCCATATTGGTTTATTTATAGTGTGTTTCTTTGTGTCTGCATAATTTTCTCAGTGTTTACTCTGGGTATTACAGTATATATATATGTGATTTATCACTCTGATGGTATGAACATTTTACCACTTTAAGTGTGGAAGCCATTGTATTTAGGGTCTTATCACTTGATGTTATAGTTTTTGTTTCAATCGTCAGATATTAGTTAAAAATTCATGAGAAGGGTAATCTCTTGTATGTTACCCTTATTTCTATTCTTCCTTCTTTCCTGATGTTCCAACATCCCTTTTTTAATAATCTTTTTTTTTTTAAGATTTTATTTAGGGCACCTGGGTGGCTCAGTGGGTTAAAGCCTCTGCTTTCAGCTCAGGTCATGATCTCAGGATCCTGGCTGGGATCGAGGTCCGCATCGGGCTCTCCGCTCAGCAGGGAGTCTGCTTCCTCCTCTCTCTCTGCCTGCCTCTCTCTGCCTACTTGTGATCTCTCTGTCATATAAATAAATAAAATCTTAAAAAAAAAAAGATTTTATTTATTTATTTGGGGGAGAGAGAGAGAGAGCACACAAGGGCAGGGGTAGGGGCAGAGGGAGAGAGAGGATGAAGCAGACTGTCCACTGAGCAGGGAGCCCAACATGGAACTCAGTCCTAGGACCCTTGAATCATGATCTGACCCAGTTAGATGGTTAACTGAGCCACCCAAGTGACCTCTAGTATCCCTTTTATCTTTTACTTTCTGTTTGAAGAACTTCTGTTAGCCATTCCTGAAAAGTGGGTCTGCTAGCAACACATTTCTTTAGTCTTCCTGTTTCTGAGACTGTCTTTATTTCTCCTTTGTTTCTAAAGGGTAGTTATTCAGATGTAGAATTCACAAGGAATTAGTGAAGACTCACGACCATTTGTTTTGTTCAGTATTTGTAACACTTTTCTACCACTTTCTTCTGGTCTCCATGGTGTTAAGTGAGAAATCTGCTGTTGATTGAATTAGTGTTTCCCTATAGGTAATGTGTTGTTTCTCTCTGACTGCTTTCACGACTCTCTTTTGTTTTTTACATTAAATGCCCAGAAATTTAATTATGTGTCTTTGTATGCGGACTTCTTTGACTTTATTTTATTTAGATTTATTGAGTTTTTTGAGTATTTTTGTTTCTTTTTCGTCATGTAAGTTTTTAGCGAGTAGTCCTTTGAATACCACATTTGCTTTTCCCTCTGGGACTCTGATGGTGTGAACTTTAAATCTTTTGTTATTATGCCACAACTCCCTCAGGTTCTGTTAATTTTTTTCAGTGCTGTTTCTCTGTTGTTCACATTGGTAAATTTTGTTGATTTGTCATTAAGGTCATTGATTATATCCTCTCTCATCTCCATTCTGTTATTGAACTTGTCGAGCACATTTTTACATTATTGTACTTTCCAGATTTATAACTTCACTTCTTTTTACAACTTCAGTTTCTTTGCTGATATTTGTTATATTTTCATTTGTTTCAAGAAATTTTGTAAGGGCTTATCAAAGAATATTTCTCTTATAATTTCAACATCTGTTTTAGTGTTGGTGTCAGTTAATTTTCTTTTCTCATTCAGGTTGTAATTTCCTGGTTCTTGGTGTTATGGATGATGATTACATTTGGATCCTGGATATTTTAGTGTTATGTTAGGAGATGCTGGGTCCTCTTAAATTCAGATCTTTTATTTAAGCAGACATTCATACAGGTTGGGTTTACCATGTGAGAACTAGACTCCTTTGGTGGACTGTGTTCAATAACAATTTAATTTTCAGAGCCTTTGCTATGCTATTTTGGTCTTGTTTTACCTGGTGACAGAGGCTCCCAGTGATCTCTGCTGCTTTTTTCCTTTTTTTTTTTTTTTTAAGATTTTATTTATTTATTTGACAGAGAGAAACACAGCCAGAGAGGGAACACAAGCAGGGGGAGTGAGAGAGGGAGAAGCAGACTTCCCACCGAGCAGGGAGCCTGATGTGGGACTCGATTCCGGGTCTCCAGGATCATGACCTGAGCCGAAGGCCGTCGCTTAACCAACTGAGCCACCCAGGCACTCCCTGGAGCATGGACCAGGCTGCCTGATGCCTGTGTAGAGGGAGTCTCCAGCTTTTGAGGGCAGAGAGGCTTTCCAGACCAGATGCTTATGATGGGACTCTTTCTTGCTTATGCCACTGGGCTGCTCAGCAGCTCTGGGGAGAGAAGTAGTATTCCCAGGCCCACAAGGATAAGGAGACTTCCTAGGCTGGGCTGCTTCTTGTGGTTTGATCCCACTTGCGGGTACCACTTTGCCTTTCCATTTGCACTCTTTATTTATTTTAAAAAAGATTTTATTTTATTTATTTGGCACAGAGAGAGAGACGGTGAGACAGGGAACACAAGCAGGGGGAGTGGGAGACACAGAAGCAGGCTTCCTCCCCAGCAGGGAGCCCGATGTGTGGCTTGATCCCAGGATCTTGGGATCATGACCCTAGCTGAAGGCAGACGCTTAATGACTGAGCCACCCAGGCATTCTAGTCTTTATTTTTGAGGCTTGAGGGAAGCTCATTTGCAGTAAAGACTAATTATAGAAGCTTTACCGTAACTCTAAATTACTTCTGTGAATTAGAAAATGCTAAGAATTGGTAAAATTAATGAATCAACTGGCTACTTCAAAATTCTGAATCTTGGAGTGTCTGGCTGGCTCTGTTGGTATAGTGTGCAAGTCTGGATCTTGGGGTTTTGAGTTCAGGCCTCACGCTGTCGCATTGAGCATAGAGATTATTAAAAAGAAAGAAAGTCAAAATTATGCATCTTGGCCAAGTAGTTATGTCAGGACTAAAAGTAGGATGTTATTGTGATAAGTAGCTTTTTGGCTCTTTAGATATAACTATATTGCTAAATGAAGAAAAAATGCCGAATAGCACAAAGATACAAAATTACAACAAATTCTTTCTTTTTAAAGTCCTTAGGTTGTTTTTTTTTTCCCCAAAGATTTTAGTTTTTTATTTTGAAAGAGAGAGTGAGTGAGTGCTACTCAGGGGAAGGGCAGAGGGAGAGGGACAAGCAGACTCAGGGCTAAGCACAGAGTGCAGTGGCGGGGTGGAGGGGGCTCAGCCTCACATCGAGATCACAGCCTGAGCCAACGGATCAAGAGTCGTCGCTCAAGAGTCCGTCGCTCAGCCGACTGAGCTTCCCAGGCACCCCAACAAATTATCTTTTGAAGTGCTTAAACAAATCTGTTGACTTTGGTTCTCTCTCTAGTTTCTTTTGGAACTATGTCCATAGCTTATATTGACGAGTATTCTATTTTTAGTTTCTGTTTTCTTCACTAATATTTCTTTTACCCTAAATAGTATGTCTTCGTATGCAACCTTCTATACCTCTTTAGTTCAGAGACATGTGCTGTTCAGGAACTTTGCCCATCCAGTTAAGACATGTTAGCATCCTGATCAGCTGAAATAAAGGCAGTTGATGGTACAGAATGCAGTAGTTTTAATATGCAGTAGTTACAGAATGACCTTTCTTAGAAGGATTGTGTTTCTCTTAAAGTCTGTATTTTCTTTTTTATTATGTATTTCTCATAAGATTGGAAAACAAGATGCTTTAATCAGTAGTGGAAAGGGCTACTGGCTAAGATAGGAGTCAACATACTTTATGCATATCATCTATTTAATCTTAAACCCTCTGAAGTTTTTATTTCTTAGGTAAAGACATTGAAGCAGTGAGAAATTATATAACGAGTTAGTGATAAAACTTGAATTTACATCTGTCTGACTGTGAAATGCAAGTCCTACTTCTGTTACCTCACTTTTGAGTGAGAGGAGGAGACTGAGGCTCTTTTTTTTTTTTTTTTTTAAGATTTTATTTATTTATTTGACAGAGAAACACGGCTAGAGAAGGAACACAAGCAGAAGGAGTGAGAGAGGGAGAAGCAGGCTTCTAGTGATCAGGGAGCATGATGTGGGGCTTGGTCCCGAGACTCCGGGATCATGACCCGAGCCAAAGGCAGACGCTTAAAGACTGAGCCACCCAGAGTAAGGCTCTATGGTGTTCTCCTACGTCCTTCTCTATCGAGAGTTTGTGATTTTCTAATTTAAATACAATTGAACCTTGTTCATTGATTTACTTTAAAATAAAACAGACTCAATCAGTCAATCAAATAAAACAATCTTTGGGCCATATTTTTTCTGTTTGTTCCCCTCCCCCCCTTTGATGAAATGGTTGTGTTTTGTTTTTGTGGTTTTTTTTAAGATTTTATTATTTATTTGACAGAGAAACACAGCTAGAGAGGGAACACAGGCAGGGGGAGTGAGAGAGGGAGAAGCAGGCTTCCTGCAGAGCAGGGAGCCTGATTCGAGGCTTGATCTGGACCTCCGGCATCATGACCTGAGCCGAAGGCAGCTGCTTAATGACTGAGCCAGCCAGGCATTCCTGATGAAATGGTTTTGCTCACAGGTTACTGGTACTGGATGAAGCATGCTGTTGAAAAAATGGTAGTGGGGAAAAAGGCAGTAATGGGAAGATAAAGAAGAGAGGATAGAGTATACAGATAAATTTTTCAGAGTCTGTATTTGTTTCTGTGACCTCCCTCTCCAGGCTAGTCCTAGATTACTCTTACCTATTTTTTGCCATTTCACTACTCTGCTAATCCGCACCTCTCATTTTGGGGTCCCAACTGGGCTTCTCCAAAAATGCCTGTTTAAAAATTTCCCTGCATACCCTTTTCCTCTCCAGTAATTGTTTTCCATTTGTTTCATGGTATGTTTGGGGAGGAAAATAGTTTGAAGAAATGAATTCATTAAAGTATGGATGGGTCATACTTTAAAATTTAAAATTTAAAACTTTACATTTACATTTACATTACAAATTTAAAAACTTACATTTATTTCCTTTTTAAAAGTAGCTTAGTTGTTACCTAAATGAATTTCTTGTTGGAAGAATTGCTGGTAACATGACGAGAGAGCAAGCAAAAGCCTTTAATGAAAGGGTTTTTAAGAATACAACCATTGCCAGTGAATTAAAAAACCTACCAAGATTATTTATTAATTTAGTGATTTCTGAACTCCCTATTTTTCAACATAAGGGTGCTGTTGAATTTGGTTTGGTTTTGCGTGGGTAGGCATGCCATAAAAATCAGTTCTTAGTTTTTTTTGTGTGTTTTTTTTTGTTTTTTTTAAGATTTTATTTATTTGACAGAAACACAGCCAGAGAGGGAACACAAGCAGGGGGACTGAGAGAGGGAGAAGCAGGCTTCCCGCCAAGCAGAGAGCCCAATGTGGGGCTCGATCCCGGGTCTCCGGGATCATGACCTGAGAGCCGAAGGCAGTGGCTTAACCAACTGAGCCACCCAGGCGCCCCTAGTTCTTAGTTTTAAAGTTACTTGGTGCGGAATTTTTAGTTTGTATATAGATAATGATTACTGTACACGCACAACACAAAATTTGTGTTTGTATAGATAGATGTTTATCTTGTGAGTGAAAGATTCTTACATGTTTATTATCTTTGTATATGTAAAGTTGACCTGAAATAGGGCATTTAAGCATCTGGGGAACCAGATGACTCTACATTTCTTTTAACCTTGTAAATTTGAGTCTGTTTTTTAATCCTATTGAAATTCAAGGGATTGAACTTTGAAGGATAAATACAGAGTGTGTAATAGTTTAGTCAGAGATAGGGAAGCTGATTAATTGAGGTCTAGTTTTGACAAGCCTGTTTTGTAGGAGGGAGTACAGAAAGATGAACAAAAGATTGAGATTAGAGATTAGGCTGGGTAATTTATTGCAAGGGGAAATATCAGTAAGAATAAATAAATTAGACTGTTGAAGTTCCATAAAGCTTTTTTATCAGTGGCTTAAAATGGGCATAATAAATACTAGAGGGCATTGGTAAATTTAATTTTAATTTTATTTTTTTAATTTTTGGAAAGCTTTTTCTACCTTTTATTTTTTATTTATTTAACTTTTTAAAAATATATATTTTAAAGATTTTATTTATTTGACAGAAACACAGCCTGACAGGGAACATAAGCAGGGAGAGTGAGAGAGGGAGAAGCAGACCTCCCGTCGAGCAGGAAGCCTGATGTGGGGCTCAATCCCAGAACTCCAGGATTATGACCTGAGCTGAAGGCAGATGATTAACGACTGAGCCACCAAGGTGCCCCTATTTATTTAATTTTTCAAAAGATTTTTATTGGGCTCCTGGGTGGCTCAGGTCATGATCTCAGGGTCCTGCATCGAGTCCCACATCGGGCTCTGCTCAGCAGGGGAGCCTGCTTCCCCCTCATTCTCTGCCTGCCTCTCTGCCTATTTGTGATCTCTCTTTCTCTCTGTCAAATAAATAAATAAAAATCTTTAGGAAAATATTTTTATTTATTTATTTGAGAGAGAGTGAGCATGAGAGGGGGAAGGTCATAGGGAAAAGCAGACCCCCTGCTGAGCAGGGAGCCTGATGCAGGACTCAATCCTGGAACTCCAGGATGGTGACCTGAACTGAAGGCAGTCACTTAACTAACTGAGCCAGCCAGGCGCCCTACCTTTTTTTTTTTTTTTAAGATTTTTATTTATTTGTCAGAGAAAGAGAGTATAAGCAGGGAGAACTGCAGGCAGAGGGAGAAGCAGGCTCCCTGTTGAGCCAGGAGCCCAATGTGAGCTCCATCCCAGAACCCTGAGATCATGACCTGAGCTGAAGGCAGATGCTAACTGACTAAACCACCCAGGCATCCCTATTTTTAATTTTTTAAAAAGATTTTGTTTATTTTTCAGAGAGAGAAAAAGAGAGCACAAACAGAGGGAGTAGCAGGGAGAGGGAGAAGCAGGCTCCCTGTTGAGCAAGGAGCCTGATGTGGGACTTGATTCCAGGCCTCCGGGATCATGACTTGGGTCAAAGTTAGTTGCTTAACCGACTGAGCCACCCAGGCATCCTACAGTGGTGAATTTAAAGGATGGACTGTAAAATTTGTTACATTTCTTTAGATTGGTTGTAGGAGGGGATGTCAATGAGGAGAGAACCAAAAATATGAAAAGCAGTAGATCTTAGGATATTATTGCAAGTCTTAATGTACTTGAAGGGGTATCTTAGGGAATAATGAAACAGTGTTAAATTTTTTCTCCCCACTCACAAAGATAACTTATTGCAAGGTCATTTTGGAAAATAGAAAGTACAGAAAGTCACAGATTTTTCCAAACATGATAGCCACTGATTTCCAGCAAAAATCAGACTAAAAATGGAGTTACGGGAAGACACAAACTTGGCTTAGCTTAAGGAAGAATTTATGAATTATTGGAAATGCTTGAGGACATAGTTGGTCTTCACCACCTTATATGCTTGTGTGAAAGACCGGATGGTTACCTGCTGACAGAAACAACCCAGATGGCCACTAACAGGTGAATGGATGAACAAATGTGGCATGTATATTCAACAGACTATTACTCAGCCTAAAAGAAGGAAATACTAACATATGCTACAATATGGATGAACTCTGAAGACATTGTACTAAGTAAAATAAACCAGACCCAAGAAGGGAAGTACTGTGATTCCACTTATATGAATCCTATTTATAGAGGCTGAAAGTAGAAGAGTGGTTGCCAGGGATTGGATGTAAGGGAGAAATAGAGTGGGGTTTAATGGGCATAAAGTTTGCATTTTTCAAGATAAGGATTCTAGAGCTTGGTTGTATAAACAGTGTGAAGGTACTTGAGTGTAAGTGAATTGTACACTCTAAGTGGTTGAGATCAATTTTATGTTTATAGTTAGGTCTGTAGTTATTTCTAATTATGTTCAGTTCTTAAATTGACAGCAAAATTAGAAATACAGCTAAATTCTTTCTGTTAACACACATTTAAAATTAGCACCATCTTGCTTCATCTCTGGTAGGAAGGAAATACCAGTTAATCATAAATTAAATGATTGTATAGTGTGTGTGCATGCACTAGGAAATAAAGACATATCTGGCTCTGCTTAGTGCAGGTTCCCTTATTTTTACTATTTATTATATTTTTACAGAGTGAGTGTGAGGGCTTGACAGCATGGGGAGGGAGGGGGGGGGGGAGAGAGAGAGGGAGAGAGAGAGAGAGAGAGAGAGAGAGAGAGAGAGAGAATGAGAATGAGAATATATCTGGACATGGAGCCCAACTCAGTCCCTATCCAGAGATCATGACCTGAGCCACCCAGGCATCTCCTTTTACTTTTGCATTAAAATGTAAGAATGTGTACTTATGGAAACCTCTGCTTCCTTTTTGTATCTCGGACACTTACTACCTTGTGCTTACATGATAGCTCCTCTTTAACTGTTTCAGTGAGGGGCACCTGGCTGGCTCAGTGTGTTAAAGCTTCTGCCTTTGGCTCAGGTCATGATCTCAGGGTTTTGGGATCGAGTTATGCATCAGGCTCTCTGCTCAGCGGGGAGCCTGCGTCACCCTCTTTCTCTGCCTGCCTCTCTGCCTCTTTTGTGATCTCTCTCTGTCAAATAAATAAGTAAAAATCTTAAAAAAGAATGTTTAGTGAATGAGAAACCAGATTAACTTTTTTTCCACTTTTTTTTTTTTTTTTTGGAAAAGCTACTTTATTGGTGCACCTGGGTGGCTCAGTTAATTGAATGACCAACTCTTGCTTGCAGCTCAGGTCGTCAGATCAAGCCCTGAGTCAGGCTCCGTGCTCATCTTGGAGTCTGCTTGAGATTCTCTGTCTCCCTCTCATGCTTTCTCTCTTTCTCCCTCTCTGTCTCTCAGAAATAAATAAAATCTTAAAAAACAGAAGCAACTTTATGAGGTATGGTATACATACTATAAACTTCACCTATTGTAAGTGTACAATTCACTGATTTAGTAAGTTTCCTGGGTTGTGCAGCCATCACCGTAATCCAGTTTTAGAATATTTCCATCTCCCAGTAAGATACCTAATATATGTATACAGTTAGTAGAAGTTCCTACTGCCAGCCTTTGTCTACTTTCTGTCTGTAGATTGAGCATTTCTGGATATTTCATATAAATGGAATTGTGTGGTTTTTGAGGTTAGTCCGTATTTTGGCATTTTTCAGTACTTCATATTGATTCAGTACTTCTTATAGAAGATTTTCAATACTTCACTGGCCCGTATTGTTTTTGTAGACTTTTCTCATGTAATGCATGCTTTTAGCTCTTTATTTGTTTGGCATACTAATTTTAGACCAAGAAAAGTTGCAAAAGTGGTACAAAGAATTTTTATGTAACTTTTAACCTAAATTCCCCAAATGTTAATGTTTTATACTTTCATTATCATTCTGTCTAATTTGTATTTCTTAAATGTCAGGATAAATTGTAGACTTGGTGCCCCATTCACCTTTAAACACTTAACAGTGTGTTTTCTAAAGGAAAGTAAATTCTTTTACAGAACCACAGTGTAAGTCTCAAAATCAAGATACTAACCTCGATATAATATTACTGCTATCTAATCAACAGACTTTATTCAGATTTGGTAATTCTTTCCCTGGTGTCCTAATTCAGGCTCACACATTGCCTTTGCATTCAGTTTCCATGTGTCTTTATAGCCTCCTTTAATGCAAAGTTGAGCTGTTCTTTATCTTTGTTTTTCATGACCTTGGCATTTTTAAAGATGGCCAGCTCTTTTGTAGTCTGTTCCTCAACTTGATTATGTCTGCTGTTTTCTCATTAATAGATTTGAGTTGTGCTAGAGTAGGCCGGAGCAGAGGGTGTAGGAAAATGATCATGGTCGGGTCATATTAATAATTCTGGACTCGATTCTAAGAACATTATGGTATATTGTGGATGAATTTTAAATTCAGCAAGGTGACATTATCACACTTGTTTTTAAAAGTTTCCCCTGGCTTTGGAGTGGAGAATTGTTGGGGGTGAAGGTGAATTGACTCTCACTTGAGACAGGGAACACTGGAACACTATGATGCTGGACTGGAGGAGCAAGTTTTTAGGGTAATGACCACAGTTACTGAATCTCTCCTCCGACATACACTTTCTGTATATTATCTAATCTGTGCAATGAAGTTACAATGTAGGTGGTATTATATCCATTTTATTGAGGAGAAAATGAAGCCTAAGGGTATTGAAAGTGACTTGCCGAAGGCCACTGTCACATCTGAATTGGGAGGGGTTTGTGATTATTTGAATCTGGCTCTTTTTGTTACCAGGTGATGTCTCCTTTCATTAGTTACTGTATTTAATGCTTCATCTGAGCAGTGTAATTGCAAACCTCTGGTCTTTCAACCCTGCTTGCCACTGCTAAGTAACCACTTTTCCTGTAGAGAACTAAATAAGGTCTATTGGCAGTATGACTGAAGTAACTTCTGTTCTTGGGCCTTGTGCATGAAACATCTTACTGTATTCCCATACATGAGGTGGATCCAGCATAAAATATAGCACTGCACTCGTTCCTTTCCTAACCCTCCTCCCCAACTCTGCTGTCTTGAGTATGGGTAAGAAAGATTAAAAGCTGCATTGTCTCATAATCATGAATTCTTTTGAGGTGTTTTAGCTTTAGCTGCTTGGATGTGGGGACTGCCCTCATACTTACTGTACTTAACCTTGCTTTGGCTTTGATCTCCTTAGTACAGGGTGTTATTGCCCATTCAGACAGTATCTATTTCTTGGAGTTACCAGTTATTTTTATTTCATTATGTAATTCTGGTGTTATTTTTCTTGAAGATCTCTATTCCTTGAAGATCTCTTCTCTGGCATTGATTATTCATAAAAATAAACCCTGCCAGGATTCTGACTTTTTATATTTTCCTGAAAGCAAATCTAAAACTTTATTTTAAATGGTGTAGTGTTCTGGGAGTGCCTACATAGCTTAGTTGGTTGAGCATCTGACTCTTGATTTCAGGCTCAGGTCACGATCTGAGGGTTGTAAGATACAGCCCTCAAGTTCTGCTTGGGAGTCTCTCTCCCTCTGTCCCTCCCCTACTTGTATCTCTCTCTCTCTCTAATAAAAAAATAAATCTTGGGGCTTCTGTGTGGCTCAGTTAAGCGACTGCCTTCAGCTCAGGTTATGATCCCAGAGACCCGGGATCGAGTCCCACATTGGGCTGTCTGCTCGGCAGGAAGCCTGCTTTTCCCTCTCTCCCTCCCACTGCTCGTGTTCCCTCTGTAGCTGTGTTTCTCTCTGTCAAATAAATAAAATCTTTAAAAAATATATATATATATTTTAAAAACCCCAGAAAACAACAGTATGTTGTTCTGTATATGTTGTGGGTTATTCTAAACTTCCTTATTTCCTTTAAAGGAAAATTATACCCAGATTTGCAAGGAAAGTATTATGGTGGTGTTTGTATAACTTTTACCACATCTTTTCACCAGATGTATGTGTCATTTACTGTCATTTCTTGGGTTTTACTTCAAAGAGTTTTTTGCTTTGGATTAGGTTGTTTTGATTTGATTTGGTTTGTTTTTGTTGTTTGGGATTCTGGGTACTAGGTCCTAGATCCCATTATTTCTTTCTCTGAGTTAAAGTACTTTATTGTTGTTATTATTATTTTAAAGATTTTATTTGTTTATTTGAGAGAGAGAGGGTGAGAGAAAGCATTTATTTAGTTATTTTACAGAGAGAGAGAGAAACAGAGTGGGCACAAAGTAGGGAGAGAGGCAGGAGAGTGAGAAGTAGGCTCCCCCGTGAGCAGGGAGCCTGATAGGGGGACTTGATCCCAGGACTCTGGGATGATGACCTGAGCCAAAGGCAGACACTTCACTAAGCCACCCAGGCAACTCAAAGCTTAGCTTTTTTTTTTTTTTTTTAAAGACTTTATTTATTTGACAGAGAGAAACACAGTCAGAGAGGGAACACAAGCAGGGGGAGTAAGAGAGGGAGAAGCAGGCTTCCTGCCGAACAGGGAGACCGATGCGGGGCTTGATCCCAGGACTCTGGGATCATGACCTGAGCTGAAGGCAGAGGCTTAACCACTGAGCCACCCAGGCGCCCCAAAGATTTTCTACATCAAAACTCATATGACAGTAGCATTTCTCTTAAATGACATAAAACTATATATATTATTAGTTTATCCCATTTAATGTAAATATTTATGTTTCAGTATGTTTGGTTATGGGATGCGGTCCCTAATCCTCCTGATGGTGTTACATAATAGATGGCATATCATGTTACCTTTCTAAAGTTCAGAAGATTTTTATACCTAAAACGTTTGGTGTTTTGGGTCTGGGTGTTGACCTTTGTCTCTATTGATAGCACTGATGATGGTGTGCTGTGGCTTTGTTCTCTTCTCTGTCTTCCCTTTTCTGAGCTAAGAAAGATTTCCTCCTTGGACCTACCCACAGACCCTAGTTTTCAGGCCTAAACAGAGTGGGTACTTAATACTGGAGTTGAATTCCATTAGATGGGACAAACTTTTACCAGATGGATTATTGAACTACAAATAGCATGTTTTTCACTTAGTCTTCTTTTCTTTCTAAGGAGTCTTTTTCCTTTTCTGCTTCTGTTTTCTTTCTTCTTAACTGGAATCTTGGCTTCACCATTTACTAATCATGTGGTCTTGTTACTTACCACCCTTATATGTTAGTTTTTTCCTTTATAAAAATGGCATAACAGTTTTGCTTGCCTCAAAAGATGGTTATGAGGGCTAAACAGAATGCTTCCTAGAATTTAGCACTCCTTTTGTTGTTAATGTAGTTGTTACTGATTCATGCATGTCCTCCTGTTGGCTAGTTTACTAACATATGGTGAGCCATTCCCTTACTAATGATTTTGAAGTCATTTTCGGTGCTTTGGCACTTTTAACAATCCTGGATAGGATCCTTCCATATGTGGCCATAAGTTGTTGTGGCCTTATTTTTGTAGGATAGATAAAAGTGGGATTGTTGGATCAGTGGGCCCTAATATTTTTTATTTCAATGGATATTTCCATGTTACTTCCCTAAGGCAGAATTGAGATGGGGTGGGGAAGGTAGCAGTTTTTAGTTCTGCCAAAGTTTGTTAAGTGTTCATATGCCCATAACTGTACTAGCAGTGGATTTTATCAGTTCATTTGCTTTTTTGTTTTTTATTTAATTAACTGATTTATTTATCTTTAAAGATTATTTATTTGAGAGAGGGAGAGAGCACTTGTGCACACTCATACATGAGTGGGGTTGGGGATGGGCAGAAGGAGAGGGACAAGCAGACTTCCTGCTGAGCGGGGAGCCTGATGTGGGGCTCCATCCTAAGACCTCAAGATCGTGACCTGAGCTCAAGTCAGATGTTTAACTGACTGTGCCACTTGTTTTTTATTATAAAGTAATTACAGACTCACAGGAAATTGGAAAAATAGTCCCATGCGTATGTCACCAAGCTTCCTCCATTGGTAACATCATATAACCGTAGTACAATAACAAAATCAGGCAATTGCTGTTAGCACAGTATTGTTAACTTAAGACTTGGATTCATTTATTTCTTCCAGTCTGATCAACGGTATCTTGATTTTTTTTTTTCTTTATCCATTTTTTTTTTATTTGTTTATGTTTTCCTTAAAAGCAGCTCTTGGAACTATTAGTTTTGTCTGCCATTTGTTTTGAAGTTACTTATTTCAGCTTCTTTTACTTTTCTATAGTTTGATTGATCTTGTTGTTGTTGTTGTTTTTTCCCTCTACATAGAGCTTTTTATTTTTATTTAGTCGATTGGTTTCTCTTTTGTGGTTCTTAAGTTTTCTCACTTATTTAGAAAGGTTTATCCATCTGGCAGGTTATATACTATTTTCTCTTTTTTTCTTTTGTTGAAGATTTTATTTATTAGAGAGAGAGAGAGCAGAAGCAGAGGGAGGGTAGAAACAGACTCCCTGCTGAGCAGCTTGGGCTTGATCTCAGGACCCTGAGATCATGACCTTAGCAGAAGGCAGACGCTTAAGGGCCTGAGCCACTCAGGCACTCCCTGTTTTCTTTTTAATACCTTCTACTTTTTACTTTTTGGTCTTTAACCCATTTAGAATGTGTTTTGGATACTCTGTGAGAATTCTTTTCCCCAGATGTATAACATGCTATTCCAGCACTACATAACATAAAATATTTTATGTATGACCTTTGCCATTGCTTATGACTTAAAACATGAGCATTTCCAAAGGTAGGAATGGCTCAAGGCAAGGCTTGATACAGTGGCAAAAGTAATATTGCTAAAATTATTACTGTTTTCCTTATTCTTATTTCTTTTTTTCCAGTTCAGTGCCTCTTTGGGTATTGTATTTTTCCCTGTAATCCTTACCCAACCCTTTCTTTGTCTGTCCTGTGTGTAGTTTACCCCAATCCCAGATATTTTCCTCATGGTCACATGATTGAAAGTTTTAGGCATTGTTTCTTCTTACTGCTCAGGGGACGAGAAAGAGTCTCTTTCTGAAGCTTCTCAGCAGAACAAGTTTCTTTTCTTAAATGCCCAAGTAAATAGCTCCTTAGATTGTTGCCCCCAATTGAGTCATGTGTCAATTTCTGAATCTGTCGATGTGGGAGTGGGGAAGAATGGGGTGCACACAGAAATGCTGATTGGCTTTTTCAACCAGGAAATGTGGTTTAACAGTTTGGATTTACACCTTTGATGTGCATAGGGTTAATTGTGTCTCAGCCATCTGTATGAAGGTGGGAAAGGTATAATGTTTTATGGGAAATTTTAGGTATTGTCTCCAGAAGAGGGTTTGGGTAAGATGGTAGGTAGTCAAACCGCAGGTAACCAGATCATGACCCTGTCTCCTTCCTACTACACAGTTAATACGGAAAGGTACAGAGATGGCACCTTTTATGTCCATAATGATCTGTTTCTATATTTTGTTTTGTTCTAGCTTAATGATCTGTTTCTGTATTTTGTTTTGTTCTAGCAACAGTCTAGAATGTTCATATGCCTATTTATCCTGTCCTAGGAACATATTGCTTCAATAATAGTAGGTTAGAGTACATTTTATTTTTATGTATTTTTAAAAAGATTTTATTTGTATATTTGACAGAGAGAAACACAACTAGAGAGGGAACACAAGCAGGGGGAGTGAGAGAGGGAGAAGCAGGCTTCCCACTGAGCCCGATGTGGGGCTTGACCCCAGGACCTGGGATCATGACCTGAGCCGAAGGCAGACGCTTAAAGACTGAGCCACCCAGGCGCCCCACTTAGAGTACATTTTAATATCTTCTTAAGGCTCCCATCATTTTCCCCCCAGAAATTTCTTACATTTTTGTTTGATAAAAACTTTGGGATTCTAACTAGAATTGCATTATGTGTATTTTTAAGATGGAAATTCCAAATAATATGAAATAACTATGAGAATCAACTTGGAGACTGTCAATATTTTCTTAAGAAAAAAAATTTGAAAACATTTTTTCTTGGTTTTCCTCCATCTTCTTTACAGCTTTTGGCTCACAACACTTTCAGAAGTACTAGGAGGCAATGGACCCATGGTCCCCACAGAGAACTCCTGTCTTTATACCCAAGATCCCTATCAGCCTCTTGTAGTAGGCTTAGTTGGGTTATTGAGTGGTACCAGCAGAGAACTGAGAGGGAGAACAGCTGAAAATGTACACATAAGCTGCCTTCTCCCTCAGGTATTAGGAGATTTTTTTAAAATTAAGGATGCCACACATCTTCCATTATTTTGCTGTTTGTTTTGTTAGATAAGCACAGAAAGATAGGAAAATGAAATGTGATAACAGAAAGGAAAATAATGTATTTTTTACAGATTATTTATTATATGCCTAAAACTCTAGAAATATAGTAAAGGTGTACTGGAATTAGTAAACATTTAATAACCAAGGTGCTACATAGATGATAAATACTCCAAAACCTACTTTATACCTCTTAAAATGAAACCATGATAAGTCTAAGTGCAAGAGACCATTGGATTGTACATATGTGTGTACACACACACACACACACACACACGGCATCACTGTGTTGTATACTTGAAACTAATGTTATACGTCAGTTATATCAATAAAAAATTAAAAAAAAATAAAGACAAGAGACCATAGAAATGTGTTCATTTTATACCTCATATTCAGTCTGTTGCATCAGTGTGCAAGAAGATTCTGTGTGTGTGTATATATTTTTACACATGCATGTGTATTCTTTTTTTTTCTTAAGGAGACTAATACTGTTTTTTGAATCTATAGGTATGTTCTTTCATCCCCCTGTTTTACTTCTGAACCTGTGACAGGCTTGTGTTAAATGAAGGAGTATTTCTTTTGTTTTGTTTTCTAATTTCCGCATTACTGAGGTATAATTGACAAAATTGTAAGTGAAATATAATATTTACAAAGTGTATTTGTAAGATTTCTGTGAGTTCCATGTTTTCTTTTCTTTCTTTCTTTTTTTTTTTTTTTAAAGAGTTAATTTATTTATTTGACAGAGAGAAACACAGCTAGAGAGGGAACACAAGCAAGGGCAGTGAGAGAGGGAGAAGCAGGCTTCCTGCCAACCCGGGAGCCCAATGTGGAGCCCGATCCTGGGACTCTGGGATCATGACCCGAGCCGAAGGTAGATGCTTAACGCCTGAGCCACCCAGGCGCCCCAAGGTCCATGTTCTCTTACATGTTAAATACTGGATTAGGATTAGGAAAGTGAAAGAATTACTTTTCCTTTAGATACGTAAAGATGAATTTTACATCTGTTTTCACCATGGCAGCCTCTATATTGATTGATAGACTTTTTATGGTGTATAAAATGTGTTTTTATCAAATGATGTTGATCAGTTAATTTTATCTTAAGTCAGTGTAATACTATAGGTTACCCAGAGACATAAACTAATCTTTATGTTCCCCTTTTTCTTTTTTTTTTTTCTTTTTTTTGCAGTGGGACTTCCCCTCTTGCATGCCTGAATGCGATGCTGCATACAAACTCCCGAGGTGAAGAAGGCATCTTCTATAAGGTTCCAGGTAGAATGGGAGTATATACCTTGAAGGTAAATATTCTTGTTAGGGCATCATTTATAAGGTAAAAATAGGAAGTGACTACATCTAAATGATATTTGCGTTATTTTCAGGAAGAGGTAATATGTTCAACTCTGTATCCTATACATTTTTGTACTAATCTGTGGGCATCTGTAGGTAGGCCAGAGAACTAACTTTATTTCTTATTCTTTATGATAATGCTGTTTTGAAAGGATGAACTAAAAATGGCTTCAATGACTTTTTAAAGGACCTCATAACATTTAAGTAGTGAGTGTTACCTTGGAGCATTCAACCTTGATGCTTTATATTACTTTGTTATTTAATAATTCTCCACTACAAATGAGAGCTGCAGTTCTTCTTCTTCTTCTTCTTCTTCTTCTTCTTCTTCTTCTTCTTCTTCTTTTTTTTTTGTAATGAGAACACCCAAGTTCAGAAGATTGGATTCTCTTATTTTGTGTTCACCAAATAGTGTAAGAACTGGAATATGGACCCAGATCTGACTGAATTCCTGAGCTCATGTTCTTTTTACCATAACAGTCTTGCCGATTTCTAATTCTGGCCCTGAGAAGACACCTTGACTTATCAGCATCCCTTCAGTCACAAACAGGAAAACCAACTCAAATGAGCTTGATTAAAACAGAGTTTATTAGTTCAGATAACGATAGATTCTAAGAAAACTCAGCCCAGATCCAGGAGCTCAAATGATGTCATCAGGGATTGATTGCTCTGCTTTCTTTTGGCTTTATTCTCAGGCGGGTTCTCTCCCATCCCCACTCTGCAGGCTGTAGCCTGAAGAGCAAAGAGCCTCAGGAGCTGAAGTGGGATCCCTGCAATTAGTTCTGATTTGGCTTAATTGGTTTGGCGTGGCCCATGTGTCTATACCCGAGTAATCACTGTTGCCAAATGCAGTGAGGCTTTGGCTATATGTAGGTTCATGATCACTCTTGATGTGAAGTTGAGGGTAAGCCCTCTGCCAGATTAATTCAGGAAAGGGATTGTTTGCCATAGGATACTATCAGCAGAAGGAGAATTAATACTTGACATGCACTGACTATTATCCATGTGTATGTGGGACTCTGTCCCCTCTTTTTAGCTTTGGGCTGTAGTCATGCTGTGCTCAGTGGTTTTGTGTGGCCCACTAACATTAGAAAGTTCTAATTTACCTATAGGATCTCCTTCTTATACACTTTATTAAACTTCCTGTGGCACAGGGCTGTACTCCTACAGGGAGCTTTTTGCGTTGCTTTTAAGGTTTAGCTGTATTAGACCTTCCATATTGTTAATAACATTAATTAAATGTCTGCTCTTTGCCAGACACTGTAGAGACTATAAAGAAGAATAAACTGTGGTCCCTGATCTCTTGATGCTCACATAATTATTGAAGTAATTGCATACTGACAAAACATACTATGATATAAAGTACTCTAAGGCATCTTCGTAGTGTAGAGAAATAAAGATTAATTTTGATTAAGGAGCTCTAGAAAACTTTTGTTTTGTTTTAACTTGTAAGATTTGCGTTGAAATTTGGCTGATAAGTAATGGGGGGAAGGACCTTCCAGGATAAGGAATTAGTTTAAGCAAAGGCACAGATAGAAGGATTCAGAATGGATTTGAAACTAGGGTAGATTGAAGTGGTTGCCACCATCTGTGTGTGGGTTAGTGTGGTAAGGAGTTGGGGGTGGGTGGGGTAAATATTAGGTGAAGATCAAATTTTGGAGGCTTTCTGAATACCTGACTTAGCAGTTTCAGAGTGAGAGAGAGCTGAGGAGATGGCAAAGATTTTTCAGGATCTGTGATTTTTCAGATCTGTGTTAGGAAGGTAATTCCAATCGGATAGATTTAAGGGTAAAACAGGGATTGTTTGCAAGAGATAATTGGCCTGAACTAAGAGAGAGGTAAAAGAGAGGCAAGGGACATTAAAGAAATGTATACTATGGAGTGGGTAAAAGGAGGGGTGAAATAATTCTGAGATTTGGGGCATGCACAGTTGGCCAGTTGATCTGGAAGGGTTACAAGTTTAAGCTTAGGAAGAGTTACATTTGTACTTAAAATAGTTGCGCCTACAGGTCAGGAGGTCTGGTAGCAACTAATTCTGTAAAAGTTGTTCCACATTTTAAAGGAAAGGATAGAAAAATATGGGGTGTGTATTTTAAGAAAGTATATAACTTGAGAAATGGCATAAAATGGGAAGTAATGATTCCTTACTACAGCAGAGGTTATTATCTTGACTATAATGTGATCAGTTGTAGGAAGGAGGGTCACATGTCGATTATTTTTTATCTGATTATAAAATGTGGGAAAATAAAAAAATATATTGAGAGGAAAAAAGAACTAGCCATAGTTTCAAAACATAGAAATTCACTAATGTTTGTTTATCTATGTATATTCTTATATTCTACCTGCATACATAGTAGCTGACATTTATTGAGTTCTGTTATATGCCAGGCACTATTCTAAGCCTTGTACATTTAACTCATTTAATTTCAGAATGACCTTTTAAGGTAGGTACTCTTATCTCCATTTTATAGACAGGGAAACTGAGGCATAAGAGGTTAAGACTTTGACCAGACTGCATAATTAGGAGAAGATAAAGCCAGAATTCAACTAAATTTTCTAGTTCTTGGTCTTGCACCTCTCCAGCTATATCCCTTACCTACCGTCCTGACACAAGTATTTTTCTGATTAGCATTCTCACTGTTCAGTGTAGAAACCAAAGATTCCTGTGAGTTTTTTAAAAAAATTATTCCTTTTGGGGTACCCGGCTGGCTCAGTCAGGAGAGCGTGCCAGCAGAGCCTGTAACTCTTGTTCTCGGGCTTGTAAGTGTGAGCCCACAGGAGGAGTTTACTTAGAAATAGAAGAAAAAAAATGTTGCAGTTGTTCCTTTTGTAATTGACTCTTGCTGCTTATTAACCAATATTTAGGAATCAATTAGATTGAAATAATGCATTATTTCTTCCTATCCAGAGTCAACTGAACTCATAGTACTTAATGGTGCATACAAAGAAATACATATCCTTGGATGATGAATAGATCTACCTTTTACAAAATTGTTATTGTATAGTTTTTTTTATTCTGAACATCTTCTCATTTACTTGGACTTCCATATACCCAGTTTTTTTCTAATCTGAACCTCTGTGTTATGCTTTCATATGATTGTCATGTGTAATTTTTATCTTTGGATGTAGATGGAAATGTTAGCTAATTTGACCCAAAGAAGAGAGATGACAGGAATTCAGAAAGTATTGCTGGTTCTGCTACTGAATCCTATAATGCTAAAAATTAATTAGCACAGTTAAGTTGCAGCTATGCATATCAAATTTAATTCCTATTTGCTGAAATGGTAATGATTAATCCTAATTGGATGCCTACATTTTCAGAAAGATGTGCCGGATGGGGTGAAAGAGCTATCAGAAGGTTCAGAAGAAAGCAGTGATGGTCAGTCAGATTCCCAGAGTTCTGAGAACAGCAGCAGCAGTGATGGTGGCAGCAACAAGGAGGGAAAAAAGAGCAGGTGGAAAAGGAAAGGTAAATCCACCTGATCTCTTAATAAAAATACTGAATGCTATAGGACAAATGCCCTTCTTAGTAGCTCCTCTGTATTCAGACCCCAGGACAGTTCGTCTCTTTCCTTTCCCTTTAGATTGCTACTATCCAGTAGAACTTCTTGCGCTGATGGAAATGTTCTGTGTCTGTGCTGCCCAACACAACACAGCCAGTGGCTCATTATGTCTGTTGAGCACTCGAAATATGGCATTTTGACTGAGGAACTGAATTTGTTATTCTTCCTAAATTTTCATTTAAACAGCCACATGTCCTCCATAGCCTTTTTGAAGGATGCTCTTACTTGTCTCTTTAATCCTCTCTTTTAAAAATTTGAACACTTACTGCTCTAACAGCCCTCTGCTTACCATAAAAAGAACGCTCTTCATTTCTACTAGCAAAGACTAAATTTAGTCTGTGCCTTGCTCTCCCCTGTGTGGTCTCTGCTTCATAGCTTACCCAAAAAACATTTTTTTAGGGAATAATGTATGTTGCTGCAGCTTTCCTGGGATGGATTTTCCACTTACAGATACATTTTATTATCTATTCTTGCTGTTTATCCCTAGCTTCTTATCAGAGTCTTCTTGAAGAGGGCAAATTGTTTTTAACCTCAATATTTATAAACTTAGCAGTAAATGGCAGGGCAGATTTAAGCCAACTTATGATGGTTCCTTTATAGGGACTGATAGAGTAATATTTGGGAACAAAATGACATCCAGGTTTCCCTAACTTGGATATCCTCTTTGATTTGTGTTACAGGTGAGCTGTCTTTAGATCTAGAAGCTAGAGTTATGTTTGTGGGAATACTTGATTCATTACTTTTAAATGCCTTTAGAACTATTGATTTGGAACTGTATCAGAAAAATATTCTGATTCATTACCATCCCTGCATTCGTGTGTATGATACTCCTGGAGAGAACAAGATAATTGGTGGCATCATTTGTATTCTCTGATAAAGCTACCACACATACAATCCCAGCAAATTTTGTAATGAGAGGATTTTAGCTTAAAATCAGGATCACTTGGAGAGTAACCCAGACCTTAGATGTTAGGAACAAATGAGATAAAGTCAAGATAAAGCTAGCTCCTATGGCCAGTATTCTTGAGATATAGATAAATTTTAAATCAGTGGTGAAAGGAAGTGTGGTCCAGGGCCTTACATTCCTCAGAGTTCACTTAGATCTTCTTTGGAAGGGTAGAACCAAAAGTGTTAAGGGCTCTGTCTCTCCAGCTTGTCCCCAGTTTAAACTTTTTTTTTTAAAAGATATATTATTTTTTATTTTAAAGAGTGTACAAGCAGGAGGGGGAGAGGGATTCCCAAGCCAACTCCACGCTCGGTGTGGAGGCAGTCTCACAGGGCTTGATCTCACAACCTTGAGATCTTGACCTGAGCCGAAACCAAGAGTCAAAACTTAACTAACTGTACCACCCACGTGCCTCACCTAGTTTAAACTTTAAATTTTGAAAGTTGGTGATCTAAGATTAGGAACCAAGCCAAATCATCAAGCAAGAGAAAACAGTAAGATTCATAATTTCTGGATGTGTCCAAAGACCGGAAAGTCAGTAACTAAGTAGGCCAGACCAGTGATTTGGAATCATTGTCTCAGAGGTCATTCCTTTTCAGTTTTCATTAGCTACTTATGCTACTGTTTGAGTAGTGGCTGTTACATGTTTGTTCAAGGTGATCTCTAAGAAATTAAGACAGATGTATTGTAATATTGGAAGATCTAAGAAATAACAACAGAATACCATTGTCAGTAGATTAATAGATTTAAATAGCATAACCTTGCACTATACTTGGCATTGTAATGGAAGATATATAATAGCAAAGTAATAGCAAATTCAGAATTGGGGTCCAGATAAAATGTTATTGAACTGCCTTGGTATTCATTCCTATTCTAGAAATGATCACATTATTGAATATTTATCCTCAGTTTACATTAAGATGAGATCTTCTATAAAGATCTTTTCTAATTATAGATAGTCTGTTAAATGAGAGTAGAATGGGCTGTACATGGTGTTTGGAAGATGAAGGTAAGAGGCGCACATACGGAATTCATGTTTACTCTTTGCTGAGTGACCATCAATGATTCAGTTTCTCATAGAATATTCTTCTCTCGTTCATGGGTCATACATATGGCATATGGCATGGGTCTGTAAATTTTTAGGTACATATTACATAATCTCTGAATGTTTTGTGTACTCCAGTGCAGATGAACACGCAGAGCTTATGGTTAGCAGTGATAGTAGCAGCTAGCAAGAGAGTGGTTCTAAATCAGTTACAGTTATTAATAAAGGTAAAGCAAAGGAATGGTGCCTATTCCTTTTTCTTATTTAGGGCTTTTACTCTCAATCTGACATCACTTTATTTCAAACGCATTGTAAGACAGGAAGAACACTGAGATAGTATCAAAACCCACTTCCTTTTATGTGCAAAAATAAAGAGCTCCGACAGCAAAACTGATACTTGTAGTTGAAAATCGATAGAAACTCTCTTGATAATAGGTGTACCTTTCAGCCAAATAGGAACAGAGAACAGAACTTTGAAATTCAGTCCAATATTAAAACTAGTTTATTGATTTCCATGTGAAGTTGAAGAACTTAGAAGTTCATAGTTTTGGTTCCTAATTGTCAGACAGGAAATAATGTTCAGAGAAGAGCTTTATGGAATTCCAAGCCAAGGTAAGGTGGAGTAAATCCAGAAAAAAAAAAAAAAGATTAAAATCAACTTTTTTGTTGCTTTTTTTGTAGAATCATAGCTAAGCAAAGTCTTTGCCTTTTCCCCAAAATAACATATGAATATTGCCGCATGAAGCAATGATAGAAGTATTATTTTTATTTCTGGTAGAGAAAGCTTATTAAATTTTGGTCTGCTTTTAAAGTGTCTTAAGAAAAAAGTTAATTATGTAAAATACACCTTTTTACTTACAAGGAATTACTAATTCTTTCCAGGGGCATAATCTAATGTTAAGTTAATTGCTTGTTCAAAACTACTTTAAATCAGGAATTTGATAAATACTGTATTTGGAGCTATTTCACATACCAAAGACCTGCCTTCCTTCTAATATCATTTCTATATGTAAGTTTACTGAATGGGGATGATTATGTATAGTAATGTTTCCTTTAAGAAGTGTACTCGGGAGAAAAACTCCTTTGGGCAAAGTTAATTTATGTGGAGAGCAATTTGTGAGAGAGATCTTCTCTTTTTTTCTGTGGTGTGGCTGGTGGCTGAGTGAGAGGTTTTAGCTCTGTCATATATTAAATATGGCTCTATTACGACTTGGATAGGTAGGGTATCCAGAAGTGAGGAAAGGTACACAGGTATGGCCTCTCCATCTTTGATTAGGGGATTGTTTGAATGTTTTCTTTTTTTAAAAAGATTTTATTTATTTGACAGAGAAACACAGCCAGAGAGGGAACACAAGCAGGAGGAGTGAGAGGGAGAAGCAGGCTTCCTGCCGAGAAGGGAGCCCGATGTGGGGCCCGATGTGGGGCTCGATGGGGTGCTTGATCCCAGGACTCTGGGATCATGACCTGAATCAAAGGCAGACGCTTAACGACTGAGCCACCCAGGCACCTGGATTGTTTGAATATTAGTCAGTAGCTGCAGCCTACCGAGTTTGAGGTAGACTGCACCTGGTGTGGGAAGAAGTTCCTTAAAACCAAATCAGTCTATTAACATCTGGAAATGAAATTCCTCAAAAGACTAACTATGGTGAAAATAAAAACTCTCCCTTAGGAGAAGGATTGCTGTTTAGGAAGATTAAAACGGTTTTGGATACTTCAGTTGTCAATCAGTCTTTCAGCTACTAATCCTTCAGCTATAGAAAGCTAAGCTTCAGTTTGGATGTTACTGCTTCATTATTTCTGGTAGTATTTCTACCACTTAAGAGGGGCCCATTAAATGTCTTCAGGAAGAAATAAAATAGTCCACGATTATTGACTAAAGCCTTTAACTCAGAGGCATCTAATGTGGATAATCTTTATCCTTTTGACCTTGTTCAATATATTATCCATTAAAATGGAAAATTCTCAATGCTGTAATATATCTGAAAAGTATCTTCTGAATGTATACGCAGTGGGTAGTAGTAATTGTCCAGCAACCTCAAACTACTTCAGTAAACAATGTAAAACTGGCTTTAAGTGCCTCAGATTCTAGGGGCTCCTGGATGGCTCAGTTAGTGAAGCGTATAGCTCTTGATCTTGGTTCACGTCTTGATCTTAGGGTCATGAGTTCAAGCCTCAAGTATTAAACTTTGTTCCAAATAATTTTCTGAAAATAATTTTAACCTTAAAAACTGATTTCTCTACTACATTTCTGAGGGGGGTTGGTTTTTAAGTCAAATAACATGACTTTTGATCTGAATTTGTTAATATTTTAAAATATTTTTTGTTTTATTTTGTTTTTTAAAGATTTTATTTATTTATTTGACAGAGAGAAACACAGCTAGAGAGGGAACCAAGCAGGGGAGTGAGAGAGGGAGAAGCTGACTTCCCACTCGATCCCAGGACTCCGGGATTATGACCTGAGCCGAAGGCAGACGCTTAACAACTGAGCCACCCAAGCACCCCAGCATTAGGAGCATATTAAATGTGTTCCTAAATAAGAGAGCCTTTTTTTTTTTTTAAAGATTTTATTTATTTGACAGAGAGAAACACAGCCAGAGAGGGAACACAAGCAGGGGGAGTGAGAGAGGGAGAAGCAGGCTTCCTGCCGAGCAGGGAGCCTGATGTGGGGCTCGATCCAGGTCTCCAGGATCATGACCTGAGCCGAAGGCAGTCGCTTAACCAACTGAGCCACCCAGGCGCCCCGAGAGCTTTTTTTTTTAAGTTAAGATATAATGTATTATTTGTTTCAGGGGTACAGGTCTGTGATTCATCAGTCTTACACAATTTACAATACTCACCATAGCACATACCCTCCCCAGTATCCATCACCCAGCCACCCATTCTTCCTACCTGCCTCCCCTCCGGCAGCCCTCAGTTTGTTTCCTGAGATTGAGAGTCTCTTAATGGTTTGTCTCCCTCTCATTTTTCCCTCCCTTTCCCAATGATCCTCTGTCTTGTTTCTCAAATTCCTCGTATCAGTGAGATCATATGGTAATTATATAATAAGAGCGCTTTTAAGCATTGAGCAGTCCACATTGGAGGACCAGTAGGTTGCAATATAATCTTGAGAAGTATTATTTAGGTCATTCATTAATGAATGAGTTTACTTACAAAATCAAAGAAATACCTCTATTTAGACTGTTTACCACACTCATTCCTTCTCCAGTACATATGTACTATTTTCCAAGTGTTTGGGAAACCAAGTATTTGGGAAACTTAAATAAGGTGTGGGCCCCATCCATATCTAGAGGTATAGAAAAAGAAGCAGTTAGCAAATGACTTTAATAAATAACAAGTGTTTATATGTCATGTTATGGCAGCACTAGAGAAGGGAATTGTTAACTTTATCTGGGTTAGTAAGTATTGTGTGAGCTATAGGATCTTTTATTTTTTTATTTTTATTTTTTAAAGTTTTTATTTATTTGACAGAGAGAAACACAGCCAGAGAGGGAACACAAGCAGGGGGAGTGAGAGAGGAAGAAGCAGGCCTCCCGCTGAGCAGGGAGCCCGATGTGGGACTCAATCCCAGGTCTCCAGGATCATGACCTGAGCCGAAGACAGTCACTTAACCAACTGAGCCACCCAGGTGCCCTAGGATCTTTTAATATACTTCCTTCCATCGGGAGTATAAGCTCTAAGGAAGACAGGAAGTTTTGTGGAAAGAAAGTATACATAAAGACAAGATAGAAAGGAAGCCGTATGAAGATAAGTTTGGATGGAAGAGGAGATTTGTGGAAGGCAAGAAGGGTAAAGAAGCAGGGATCAGACTGTTCTTCTTTAGTGTTAGTCTCCATTAGTTATAGGGTATTACTGTGCTGAAGTGATTTCTTTTTTTCTTTTTTAAAAGATAGGTTGAATTTTTTTTTTTTTAAGATTTTATTTATTTATTTATTTGGCAGAGAGAGATCACAAGTAGGCAGAGAGGCAGGCAGAGAGAGAGGAGGAAGCAGGCTCCCTGCTGAGCAGAGCACCCCAGGCAGTCCTCAATCCCAGGATCCTGAGATCATGACCTGAGCCAAAGGCAGAGGTTTAACCACTGAGCCACCCAGGTGCCCATGAAGTGATTTCTTAGGAGAATTAAGAAATGTAGCATGTATGGGGATGCCTGGGTGGCTCAGTTGGTTAAGCGACTGCCTTCGGCTCAGGTCATGATCCCGGAGACCCCGGATCGAGTCCCACATCGGACTCCCTGCTCTGTAGGAAGCCTGCTTCATCTTCTCTCACTCCCCCTGCTTGTGTTCCCTCTCTGGCTGTGTTTCTCTCTGTCAAATAAATAAATAAAATCTAAAAAAAAAAAGAATTGTAGCATGTATGGATTAGAGAATAGCAACATTGTTGACTGTTTCAAATTTTAATAGCCACATACCAAAAGGAACAAAAGAATTTTTTTAAAGATTTTATTTGACACACAGAGAGAGAGATAGCACACAAGCAAGGTAAGCAGCAGGCAGAGGGAGAAGCAAGCAGGCTCTGGGCTGAGCAGGCAGCCTGCCACAGAGCTCTATCCCAGGACCCGGGGATCGTGATCTGAGCCTAAGGCAAATGCTTAACCAGCTGAGCCACTCAGGTGCCCCAGGAACAAAATTTTTGTTTATAGACCTTTTACTGTTGGTTTCAGACTCTTGTCCATTTAAGATCTGAGTTATTGCCTAGCTTTTTAAAATTTTAATTCAATTTAATTTTTATTTTTTTCTTTTAAGTTTTTTTTAAGATTGATTGATTTGACAGAGAGAGAGACACAGCTAGAGAGGGAACACAAGCAGGGGGAGTGGGAAGGGGAGAAACGGGCTTCCTGTCGAGGAGGGAGCCTGATGCAGGGCTTGATCCAGGGACTCCAGGATCATGACCTGAGCCGAAGACAAGATGCTCAACGACTGAGCCACCTAGACACCCCTTCTTTCAAGATTTTATTTAAATCCCAGTCCATTAAATACACCAGCTTTGATTTGTTTTTCTGCTGACTATTGTTGATTGTGGTGTCTCTCCCAATTGGATGGGGGGGGTCCCCAAATGGGCAAAAATCAGGTGGAAGCTGGTGGCCCTGGTGGCACTGGCAGTCAAAGAATTCACCCAGGGCAGAATGAAGGAGATAGACGTTTATTGAATACACCACAAGGGGGCAGCAGGCAGGACAACAAAGGAGAGACTCTGCACAAGGTGGTAGGTGAGGGCTGTTTTTATTTTTATTTAAGATTTTATTTATATGACAGCGAGAAACACAGCTAGAGAGGGAACACAAGCAGGGGGAGTGAGAGGGGGAGAAGCAGGCTTCCTGCTGAGCAGGGTGTCCAATGCGGGGCTTGACTCTGGGATCATGTGAGCCGAAGGCAGACGCTTAACAACTGAGCCACCCAGGCGCCCCAATGAGGGCTGTTTTTAAAGGGCGAGAGTTAGGACACACAGGGATGTATGGAATCTTCCCCTTTTTTCGTAACTGTGCCTGATTGTAAGTAGCCCATTGGTCATTTAGGGCTTACGGATGTTGGTCAGGTTAGGGCCCATTGGGGGACCCTTCTGTATTCAGCTAGGGAGGCCAGGGGTACCCTTTTGCCTTCTACTTTCCATTGCACAAGCTTGTTGCGTAAAAGTGACCTCTACATTTTTGTTAGTTACTTTATTTCTAATCACTGGTATTTGGGTTAAAAAAGTTCATTTCCATTACACTCTTGAAAATCGTTCATTCTGGGTAGTAGATTTCCTTGATACAGGTGACATTAATTGGTCTTATTTGAAGTAAGAAACTGGTAGTATGAAAGTGTGAGGGATTATTTTTCTCCAAGTGCCACTTTGTAAGAGGATTGTGAACAATGTCTCAGTCCTTGTGGGACTTTGTGGGCCAACACACTGGTGTCCTGGCACTAACCAGTGGTGTATGAAACCCAGGAAATGATGGAATGGCGGGAAGACAAAAAATCATAACAAAGATTTGATTTTCCACTGCTTTTTGTTGATTTGAGAGCTAAAGAAATAAAATGTGTCTTGCACTGAAATTGAACTTACACTGAAATTGTACTGAAATTACCTGCAGCACACATAGTCTACCAAGAAATAAATGTAATTTTTTTTTTTTTTAAAGATTTTATTTTATTTATTTGACAGAGAGAAACACAGCCAGAGAGGGAACACAAGCAGGGGGAGTGGGAGAGGGAGAAGCAGGCTTCCCGCCGAGCAGGGAGCCCGATGTGGGGCTCGATCCCAGGTCTCCAGGATCATGACCTGAGCCGAAAGCAGTCGCTCAACCAACTGAGCCACCCAGGCGCCCCATAAATGTAATTTGTTTTTTAAAAAGATCATAAATAGGGGGTTGATGAAGTTAAAATGCAGCATTAATGTTCTTTTTTTTTTTTTTAAGATTTTTTATTTATTTGACAGAGAGAAACACAGCCAGAGAGGGAACACAAGCAGGGGCAGTGCGAGAGGGAGAAGCAGGCCAAGCTGGGAGCCCGATGTGGGACTCGATCCGGGATCTCCGGGATCATGACCTGAGCCGAAGGCAGTCGCTTAACCAACTGAGCCACCCAGGCGCCCAACGTTCATTTTTCAAACAATGTTTCCGATTCTTAATACCTTTATCCTTTTTAAAATGTAGCTCTAGGAAATCTTAGTTCCTTATTTTGTAACTCTGTGGGCACTATTCCATGCTCTTCCCACATACCTCCTACCCTGCATCCTTCCCTCCTCAGCTAGCTGGTTTATTCTCAAACTCTTCATCACAAAGTACTGTTCTCTTCCTTCTTCTATCCATTACGGACTGACACGTAAAATACAATAAAAATTGCCCAGCAGTGTCAGATTTCTTTGAAAGTACCTAAACGCTTGTTCTCACTTTTTGTACTTATCATATAGCAGATCAGTCTTTGGACTACATTTGAATAGCAATATTTTTTTTTTTTAAGATTTTTTTTTTTTAATTTATTTGACAGAGAGAAACACAGCCAGAGAGGGAACACAAGCAAGGGGAGTGAGAGAGGGAGAAGCAGGCTTCCCGCCAAGCAGGGAGCCCGATCTGGGGCTCGATCCCAGGTCTCCAGGATCACGACCTGAGCCGAAGGCAGTTGCTTAACCAACTGAGCCACCCAGGCACCACCTGAATAGCAATATTTTATCTGGACCACATTTAAACAGCAGTGGTTTAGATGATTTGTCAATCTTGTAAACTATTGGGAATGCTGTTTTTCTTTAACAAGGAAGGAAGAAAAACCTTGTATTCCTCCTTGAAAGGCAAAGAATGAAACATTGTCAACACTCCAGTAGTCCTTTCTGTACTCCCTTCTGGTAATAACCATTGCCCCAAGTAACCACTGTAATAATTTCTGATAGTATAGATAAGATGTGTCTGGAACACAGCTAGAAGCTGCTTTTTAACTTAAATCAAATCATGCCTTTTTTGGGGGGGCCCAAATAATGTTTGTAAGTTTTCATCCATGAGATTCTTCAAACTGTATAGTATTCTGTTTTATAACTATTCCCCCACAGTAGTTCTACTTACCTATTCTACCATTGATGATGTTGTGAATGCTTTTGTGTGTCTTTCTTTTTGTACTCGTTTCTTCTCGGTGTGTACTTGGGAGCAGAATTAACTGTAGTGTATACTCCCAGATAGTTTTTCAGAGTGGTTGTACCAGTTTATACTCCCACCAGTAATGGGTGAGTTCCAGCCTATTTCACATTCTCACTAATTGCCTGTCTTTTAAATTTTAGTCTTTGGTTAGTATGTAGTAGCATTCCATGTGGTTTTAAGTTGTATTTTTCATGATGGCCAACAGAATTGGAGTCCTTTTCATTATGAATCATTTCGTTATCCTCTCTCATACAGTGTCCTTTCCAGTCTTCTCCATTTTTCATGGGTCATCTTTTCCTTAATGATTGTATGTCTTCATATATTCCCTTACCGAATATATATCTTATAAGTAACTTTCCCCTCCTTATGGCCTGTCTTTTTACTCTGTGAAAAGTATCTTTTGATGGGTGTAATTTCTCAATTTTAATATAATCTAGTATATCCTTAAGAAAATTGCCTCTCCCACTGATTTGAAAATAGTTTCTTTTTGGGCCATAAAACATGCCTTAACAAATTTAAAGTAGTGGAAATTATCTAATGTCTGCTCTCAGGTCACAATTAAACTAGAAATCAGTAATAGGGGCGCCTGGGTGGCTCAGTTGGTTAAGTGACTGCCTTCGGCTCGGGTCATGATCCCAGAGACCCGGGATCAAGTCCCACATCGGGCTCCCTGCTCATCAGGAAGCCCGCTTCTTCCTCTCTCACTCCCCCTGCTTGTGTTCCCTCTCTGGCTGTGTTTCTGTCAAATAAATAAAATCTTTAAAAACAAACAAACAAAAAAAACCTACAAATCAGTAATAGATAACTGGAAGGGCTTCTGGGTGGCTCAGTCAGTTGTGTCTGCCTTCGGCTGGGGTCGTGATCCTGGGGTCTCTGGGATAGAGTCCCACAACAGGCTCCCTGCTTAGCATGGAGTCTGCTGCCCCCCCCCCCCCAGTCTGTGCATGTGCACGCACTCCTCTCAAATAAATAAAATCTTTTAAAAAGAAAGATAACTGGAAAATTGCAAAATACTGGAGAACACAGTAGAGAAAACAACACATTTTGAGAGAAAACAACACATTTTGAATAAAACATGGGTCAAAGAAGAAATCTCAAGAGAAATTTTTAAATATTTTGAACTGAATGAAAACACAATATATCAGAATTTATGGTATGCAGTGAAGAAAGTACTGATTTAAAAAAGGGAAAAGATCTAAATATACAAATTCAGGTTGAAGTAGATACCAAAACAAGAAAAACTTATTCACAGTGCTTTAAGAACTTAGATGAAATGGGGTGATTTTGTAGGAAAATAGAATGCATAAAAATTGAGCCCAGTAGAGATAGAAAATTAATAAATTTTTATACAAATAGTGATATAGAAAAGCTACCCTTCAAATGAATGCCATACTTTAATGGTTTTTCAGGGAAATTAAACCATATGTTAAGTGGGTTCATTTTTCATACCATGTTCTAGAATAAATTCCAAACAAATGAGGGATATAATGTAAAACATGAATCTAGGTTCTAAAGGAAAATACGGGTGTAATTCCATTTATTATTTATTTGTTTGTTTATTTGCTTATTTATTTATTTTAGATTTTATTTATTTGACAGAGAGAAACACAGCTAGAGAGGGAACACAAGCAGGGGGAGTGAGAGAGGGAGAAGCAGACCTCCTGCCGAGCAGGGAGCCCGATGTAGGACTCCATCCCAGGTCAAGTCGAAGGCAGTTGCTTAACCAACTGAGCCACCCAGGCGCCCCTGTAATTCCTTTTAAAACCTGAGAACAGGGGTGCCTGGGTGGCTCAGTCGGTTAAGTGGGTGCCTTCGGCTCAGGTCATGATCCCAGGATCCTGGGATCAAGCCCTGATTCAGGCTTCCTGCTGTGTGGAGAGCTTGCTTCTCCCTCTCTTTCTGCTTGCCGCTCTGCCTACTTGTGCTTCTATCTCTCTGTTAAATAAATAAATGAATAATCTTTAAAAACAAACCTGAGAATAATGAAACTTTTTAAACTGTTTCTAGAAGCATGTGATTTTATCCTCTGACTCAGCAAACCCACTTCTCAGAATCACAGACATACCATCAACAACAAAAACTAGCATAGCTTAAACTAATGCTTCTCAAACTTGACATGCATCAGAATTACGTGGAGCTTATTTTAACACATTCCTGGGCCCTACCTTCAGAGTTTCTGCTTCAGTAGAACTAGGCTGGATCTAGTGATTTGCCTTTCCGATGGATTATATATATTTTTTTAATTTTTTAAATATTTTGCTCATTTATTTGAGAGAGAGAGCAAGCACAGGGTGAGTGGCAGAGGGAGAGAGGGAGAAGCAGGCTCTTTGCTGAGCAAGAATCCCAATGTGAGGGTAGACTTCTACCTGAGCCACTCAGGTGCCCCTCTAACAGATTTTTTTTTTAAATATTTTATTTATTTATTTGACAGAGAGAAACACAGCTAGAGAGACAACACAAGCAGGCAAAATGAGAGAGGGAGAAGCAGGCTTCACGCCGAGCAGGAAGCCCGATGCAGGGCTTAATCCCGGAACTCCGGGATCATGACCTGAGCCAAAGGCAGTCACCTAACCAATTGAGCCACCCAGGCGCCCCTCCAACAGATTTTTGTTGTTGTTGTTACAGATTTTATTTATTTATTTGACAGAGAGAGATCACAAGTAGGCAGAGAGGCAGGCGGAGAGAGAAGAGGAAGTAGGCTCCCTACTGAGCAGAGAGCCCCACGCAGGCTTCAATCCCAAGACCCTGAGCTCATGACCTGAGCTGAAGACAGAGGCTTTAACCCACTGAGCCACCCAGGCACCCTGACTGTGTTTTTCTTAGTGTGACACCTTAAGAGCCACTGTTGAAGACCGTGGACTAATAAGAGCAAAAGTCCAGAAAGAACCAATATACTCACCATTCTGGTTGAAGAAATTATAATACATCTTCACAGTGGAGTTCTGTGTACCTATTTAAAAGAATGTGAAAGATTTCTATATTCTGTTCTAGAATGTTCCCAGGGATATATTAATTATTTTAAGTTTTAAAAAAATCAATATTCTGGGTAGCTTATGTTACTTGATTTTTTGCTTAAATGAGTAAAAGTATTAAAATGTCCATACTGTTTTCACCAAAACAAAAATGCAAGTAAACAATGGAAGGATACAAATTAATATAAATGACTTCCTAAACGGGAAGAGAATAAAAAGGTATATATACAGGGGAGGGAGCTAGACTCCCGTGGACATAAGTTGTTTTATAGTTTTACATAATTAAAACAAGTTTTTTGGGGCGCCTGGGTGGCTCAGTTGGTTACGTGACTGCCTTCGGCTCAGGTCATGATCCTGGAGACCCGGGATTGAGCCCTGCATCGGGCTTCCTGCTCAGCAGGAAGCTTGCTTCTCCCTCTCTCACTCCCCTTGCTTGTGTTCTTTCTAGAATGTACTTTCTAGAACTATGAAACAAAGCAAACTCAATATGTCCAATTTGTGGCATTATGATATAAGTAAGTTGCTTGGAATATATCTTAGTTATAGGAGACCAAACACCAGTAAATCTTAAACTTCATCCAGTCAGCTTATTTTCAGTAGTAGGTATGGTTTCTTTGAAATTAAATCTGTAGTAGAATTAATAATTAATAATTATAGTAATGTTTTCAGGAATCAGGATTATCAAGGGAGTAAAGAAGTGATAGAATAATAGAATCAGAAAAGTTAGGTGACAGTCCGGTAATCTTAAATTTAATTGGTATCCATCCACGAATTTATTTTTCTCTTTCTGGAAAAAAAAAACAACAAAAAAACCTTTGTTGTTCCAGCCACTGAAAAGTCCTAGAAACAATGGTAACCCCATAGCAATGAGCACTCCCTTCCATGCACCACATGGTCTTTTAGCACCATTTCTGATTAAAAGACACCAGGGTCTTTGGAGAAGTGGCTGGCAAGTTGGGCAAAAAAATATGCAAGGTTGCCTGAGACATTTTTTGGGGCATTGAGTGTAGAGGAAGCTGGATACTGGTGAGGCCATGTCTCAGAGGTGGTTTACAACTTGAAGCTTCTCCCACAAAACCGAAAGGTTACAGTTTGAGTGCCTAATTCATAATGATTGATTATCATTTTTTTGATTCAGACATTTCAAATACATAAACACTTATGGGTTGATAATGACATTTCACATTCAGGTTTCCATACTGTTAGCTCTCTGAGACTGCTGTTACAGATTACCACAAACTAGGTTAAAATAACAGAAATGTATTTTCTCACATTCTGGAGGCCAAAAGTCTGAATTCAAGGAGGCCACACTCCCAATGGAGGCTCTAGGGGAGAACTGTGTTTCTTCTATTCTTTAGTTTCTGGTGGTTGCTGACTTAACTTGCCTTGTGGCTGTGTCACTACAGTCACTCCCTGTCTTCCTATCACCTTCTTTTTGTCTGTCCTCTGTGTCACTGGATTTAGGACACTGAGCTAATCCAGGATGATCTCATCTCACGATCCTTAACTTAATTACATCTGCCAAGACTCTTTTTCCAAATAATGGAACATGCACAGATTCTGGGGATTAGGATGTAACTTTCTGGTGGACACCATTCCACTCACAACAAGTACCCACTCATTTTGAAAATAGATACTGAGTTCGAATCTTGGCTCTGCCCTTTTACTGTCTGAGTCCTCTGGCAAACTAATTAATTTTTCTGCTACATAAAATTTAGATGATATTACAATATACAAAGAATATGTATACTTGAAAATTATGTATAAATATATCCTTGGGGGCGCCTAGGTGGCTCAGTTGGTTGAGCAACTGCCTTCGGCTCAGGTGGTGATCCTGGAGTCCCTGGATGAGTCCTACTTCGGGCTCCCAGCTCCACGGGGAATCTGCTTCTCACTCTGACCTTCTCCCGTCTCATGCTCTCTCTCTCTTTCTCTCTCTCTCAAATAAATAAATAAAATCTTTTTTTTTTTTTTTAAGATTTTATTT
>PITA01019864.1:0-36408 GCA_004023965.1 Spilogale gracilis | reverse complement strand
GGCTCAGATGATAGGGCATGCCACGGTTGATCTCGAGGTTGTGAATTCAAGCCCCACATTGGGTATAAAACTTTGTAAAAAAAAACCCAAACACAAAAAAGAAGTATCAGAGTCCAAAGAATCCTTTTTTGTATTGTTCCTTTCTTCAAGAACTGTCTCCTTTTCCAGGTTGCATGAAGTCAGTTAGCTTGCACGGCCTCAGAGACATAGAAGTTGCACGATTTTCTGTTCTCACGTCCTTGTGACTGGTGTTGGTCGTGGGAGCAGGTCCGCCCGGCGCTGACTCCGTGTGAGGGCGGCTGGCCGGTGCGCGTCTCTGCCGGTGTTCACGGAGGGTCTGCTTGTCGCTCGTCCGAGGGAGATGGGTCCATCAATCCACAGGGCGTCATTTAAGATGGTAAAACGAGCCACTGAGGGCTTTCTTGTGTTCTTTGTCGGTTCAGCCATTGCTTTTAGGGCTCTGACCTCTTCTAACTTAGCCTTGAATCAGCAGTTCGTGTTTGCCCACCATGTGCAGGGCTTGTGACCAACCACCTGTGAGCCTCAGTTTCCTGCTTTGTGAAGTGGGGAGGCCAATATCACTTCTGCTGTTGTCACCGGGGTTGAGGTGAGGCTTATGAAATGTAGTTTTGGTTTGTTAGCTTGCAAAGACAAGGCTTGATATTCGGCCTCAAGGATAGTTCGGCTCGCCAAGTGACAGGAAGACCACACGGCAAAATAGAGACACATCGAGCGAGAAAGTTCATGGAACCGAACCGTGCAGACAGGTCAGGGACAGGTGTGCCTGGTAAGGTGGTGGTCGCTGGGCTCATTGTAAGGGACCCGAGGTGGGTGGGTCAGCATGGTCCCTTGTGCCCCCATGTAGCATAGGCGGTCACCTTAAAGAATCAGGGAGTGATGGGAGTGTGAGGCCTTGGGATCCAGTGATTGGAAGGCACAGCATGCAGACCTTTCATGCTCATCTGGTGGCACCACAGGAGGCCACCAAAGCGCTGAGTGCTTGGAGAGGCGAGGGGAGCAGCTTTGCCTGGGCCAAACTCTGAGAGCAGCCAAGCTGGGCAAAGGAGGGACCTGCAGACTGGCGGGAAGGCAGCCCCAAGCAAGCTGCACCCTGAGGCAGGTACCCGGAGGGAAGGAAGACACCTCTCAGGATGGTACATCCCAGGGAGGTCCCCCGAGGACAGGTCCCTTGAGGGCAGGCATCTCCCAGGGCAGGGGGCCCAGTGAGGCAGAGCAAGGAGGAGCGAGTGGCAGAGGAAGGCTGCAGGGTTGGCCCTCTTAGGCTGTGGGCCGGTCTGAGGTGTCCGAGTCCCATCGGGGCACGTGACAGGGCCAGATCGTGGAAGCAGAGGGTGGGCTCCGCCGAGATGGGCAGTGGGGAAGGTGAGGACAGGCACCAAGGCGGTCATGGGAGCCAGAGCTGTGGGAAAAGGGCCAGAGCATGGTGCCAGCTCACTGTGGGTCCTCTGGCCTCGAGCATCTCTTCAGCTGTCCCTTCACCTCCCTTTCCTCTTTCCCGCCTCCTTGTAGACTGGCGTCTTTCACCAACAGCTGCCGCTTAGTCTTCCAGCCTCCTGTCTCCTCCTTGCCAGTCTGTATGTTTTTACCATGACGTCTTTTTGAAATTATGAATCCAATCATCATTTTGTTGTTCTCGAGTCTGCAGTGGCTTCACGTTGCCACTTAGAAACCTCCGGCCCTCCCAGCATGGTGTGACCTCTCCCTCCTTCCCTGCTTCTTCTCTGTGGCAGGCAGGGCCCCTGGCCGGTTCCGGTGCACCTGCCCCTGCGGTGTCTCCCCTCCTCCCCACCCTGCTGCAGCCCCTCCCGTGGCTTCTCCGTCTCCCTGGGCTGTTGACTTAGGTCCACACTGACGTATAGTTTACTTCCCTGTGTTTTACTTCTGTCTCCTTCCTGAGCCTGCGAGTCCCTTCAGGGGCTAGGGACTTTGTTGTTTTTTATCTCTGAGTGGCCAGCACCAGGCTGGGTGGAGAGTAGACATCGGATGTTTGCTGAGTGGCCTTTAGTTGCTTAGCTGGGCAGATACACGGAAGTGGAGCCCATGTTTACCCTGGAGCTGCCGTGTGGCAGAAACCGATTAGGCAGACTGAGACCGGGATGGAAATTGTTCCAAATAAAAGTCAGTTTTTTTCCTTCTCAAGCGAAAATGTCATCCCCCCCCCCCAACCAATAGTATTGAATACCTATTCTATTTGGCATGGTGGGGGCTAGATCCTAAGAGGTATAATGTGTGTCTCTCTTCTCAAGAATCTTTAGATTTAGCCATAAAACCTGCATGTGACGATGACAGAGCAGGGCGAGGCTGAGCAGGTGCCGGCGCCCTGGAAGGCGAGAGCCCAGTGGTCTCTGAGATGAGGCTTCCTGGGGTCGGCAGGGTGGAGGTGGTGGGCTGGCTGACGGGCGTGGGGTCGATGGGCAGTGGGCTTGGGTGTCATGGAGCCCACAGTGGTGGAGCGGAAGGATCTGAACGAGGTGTGGCAGTCGAGCTAGTGTGACGATGACCAGTCCGTTAGGACTGGCTCCCGACCGATGGCCGTCTCAGAACTAACTGATCCTGGGTCTGTCTCTACTTTCTAGGCTCAAACAATGAATTACGTGGGGCAGTTGGCGGGCCAGGTGTTTGTCACCGTGAAGGAACTCTACAAGGGGCTGAATCCTGCCACCCTGTCTGGATGTATCGATATCATTGTCGTCCGCCAACCCAACGGGAGCCTCCAGTGCTCCCCTTTCCACGTGCGCTTTGGGAAGATGGGGGTCCTGCGTTCCCGAGAGAAAGTGGTAAGAGTCTAGGACCTGGTGGCCGGGGGGCCGGGTTCTCTCTTTAGAGAGAATCATTGTATTTCTGTCTTTGAAGATTTTATTTACTTGTGCATGCGAGAGAGTGATCAAGCGAGTGTGAGTCTTGGGAAGGGCAGAGGGAGCAGTAGACTCCCTGCTGAGCAGAGAGCCTGATGCGGGGCTCGATCCCAGGACCCGGAGATCATGACCTGAGCGCCCCTGGTGTTTCTGTCTTTAGACAGAGCTTTAGGCCACTGGAACTGTGGCTTCACCCTGGGAAGGGCTAGTCACTAAATTGACAAGTACTAACTTTAATTGTGTTAAATTGTTCTAAGACATGGGAGCAAAAATCAACTACTTATTAAGCTCATGGGTTGCGTGAGTCAGAAATTCAGACCTTGGGCAGCAGGCCTTGTTTTCTCTGCCCTCTGCCCTCTGGAGCCTCGGCTGGAAAACCTGTGCTGAAGATGCGCTCACTCACATGGCAGGGGCCCCTGGCTGGGCTCTCAGCCCAGGTTCTTGGCCAGGACGCCTACACGGGGCCTTCCCCGTGGCCTGGGTGGTCCCCCAACATGGGAGCTGGATGTGGGGTGACCTCTTCAGAGGAAAGGAGCCGGGGGTCCCCACCTTCTGACCTGGCTGCGGAAGTTCCATGGAGCCCCACCCCCCCCAGCACTCTACTGTCTGGGACAGATTAAGTCTCCCCGGTGTGGGGTTGGGGGTGGGCAAGTGGACGCCATTTCTGATGGCTTGATTGATTGCGATGTGGAATTGTGCGGTCATTTTGGGACATATAGGTTTAAAGGATGTGTATATAAAGGCGCAGCATTCCCCCGTGAGGTTTCCTGCTTTAGTGAAGTGTGTTTTTCCTTCAGGTTGACATAGAAATCAACGGGGAGTCCGTGGATTTGCACATGAAACTGGGAGATAATGGAGAAGCATTTTTTGTTCAAGAGACCGATAGTGATCAGGTAAGGGAGGCCAGGCGGTCACCGTGACTTCCTAGTTTTGAATTTTGAGCAATGCTTCTCTAGGAGCCCGGCGGAAGTTTGTGTAGAGAAGTAACCGTGGTGCCGGGCAGTGTAGACCGTCAGAGCAGAGAGGCGTGGCTTTTGACCCGTACCAGGGATTTGTGAGCCCGGCCGGGTGGGCGTGAGCCGTGCCGAGACCCGCAGTCCTGGCCTTCCGCGTGCTCACTGTTTCCAAGGACACGGGGGCGGAATCGGAATCACATCTGCACGGTTGTGCAGACCACACAGGATATGCTGGTGTGTTGAATCTCAAGGGCTGAATGTTCTAATTTTTGTGTAGTGAGCGACCAATCACTTTCATGTTTGATTATTTAAAACATCTTAAACAGCTCTATGAAGATAGAGTTTGTGTACCCTACACTTTCTCTGTTGCAAGTATACAGTTTGGTGGTTTTCAGTCTTCTAAGATATGTCACCGCATGCAGTCCATTTTGGGATATTTTCATCGCCCCAAGAAGAAGCCCTGTATCCTGTAGCTGTCACTCACCCGTATCCCCAAGCCCCGCCCTGTCACCTTCCTGTGCCCTCAGCAACTGCTCTTTTACTTTCTGTTTCTCTCCGTGTCCCTGTTCTGAACTTCCACACAGATGCAGCCCTGTGTGTTGTCATTTCTGCCTGGCTCCCTTCGCTTCTCATAAAGCCCTTGGGGCTCGCCCGCACCGTAGCGGGGCTCAGGGCTCCACTCCTTCCTAGGGCCGAGTCATTGCCGGTGGCATCCGCACGGTACATCGGTTTACTCTTTTGTGGGCTCGTGGACATCTGGGTTGTGTCTGCCTTCTGGTTGTCACGAAGGATGCTGCTGTGAGCGTTCCCATGCAAGTTTTTGTGTGGACATGTGCTTTTATTTCTCTTGGGTCGGTACCCAGGAGCAGAAGCGCCCCCGTCCAGGACTAGCAGCGTGTTCAGGGTTCGAGGAACTGGCCGCTGCATTTCACGTTCCCACCAGCTGGGCGTCAGCTTTAGGTTTTTCTGCATCTTCACCGACACCTGCCCTCTGTGATTCTGCGATTCTAGCTGTCGTAGGGGGCGTGGCCTGATTTTAGCCGTTGTAGGAGGTGTGGCCTGATTCTAGCTGACGTAGGGGGCGTGCACTGTGAGTCTAGCTGTTGTAGGGGGCCTCACTGGAGTCTAGCTGTCGTAGGGGGCGTGGATTGATTCTAGCTGTGGTAGGGGGCGTGCACTGCGAGTCTAGCCATTGTAGGGGGCGTGGACTGCGATTCTAGCTGTCCTAAGGGATGCGCAAGGGCATCTCATTGTGGCGCTGATTTGCATCTCCCTGAGACTGATGAGCTGAGCGCCTTCCACACATAGGCTGGCTGGCCATTTGTATTTGTTCATTGGAGAAATGTCCATTCAGATCTTTTTGTAATTGGGTTTTTGTATTATTGGTTTGTTATGGATGTCTTTTTGCCTGCTAGATGATACTCTTTGAAGCACAAAAGTTTTGCATTTCGATGAAGTCCAGTTTATCTGCTTTTTTTTCCCTCTTTGTGGCTCTTGCCTTTGGCATCCTATCTAAGACTCCTTTGTCAAATCCAAGGTCGTGAAGATTTGCCCGGATGTTTTCTTCCAAGATAAACCACTTTTTAAAATTCTTTCCTTCTTTGAGAAAGCCACATTTAAGGGATGCTGTGTTGTGATTCCACAAGAAAATCCACTTAGACTAGTTCTTTTACGGGAAGATAGTGTGATTCAAAAGAAGCAGCTCTAAATAGCTCCAGGCTTGAAAATGCATTCCCACAGTTTCACTTTCAGAATAAAATGGTCCCAGGCTTTTCTTTTTGGTCTCCCCAAAGCTGTGAGGTAACAGGAGGACCAGCGTCTTCAGCCTGTGCCCCCAACTTCTGTAATTACCCCTTCTGTATTATGTCCCTATCCAAGGGGAAAGCTCTGAAAATTGTTCATTTGTAATTATTAATTCTTACATCTCAGATGGATACTTGCCTTTCAGACTCCTGTTGTCCCTTAGCTGTGGACAGATTTTACGCTGTGGGAGTTGAAGAAGCATTTTGGGCAAGGCTTCTGTGGAAGCTGCAGGGTCTCGAGTCTGTTCTGCTGTCTTTGAGGGTGCCTGGGGGTGGGAGGGGGCTTTGGGGGCCAGAGTATGTTCTTCCCCTTACAGATGCCCCTGGCTACGCCTGGACAGCCAGAATGCCCCAGGATCCAGTCCCTCTCTGCTTATGGAGCTCTGCCCCTTCCCTGTCCAGTCCATGGACCCTTCTCTGCTCTTAACCCCCTGTCAGCACTGTCAGTTTTTCTTCTTCTTTTGGCCTGTTGAGCAGCGAGGCGGGATGACCTCTTGCCTCCCAGCCTAAGGCTTGGTCTCGTAGATGTTCACTGCATACCTGCGGCACCTTCGGTGTTCTCAAACCTGCCGTAAAGGGTCAGCAGTGGGTTTCTGTTTCTCTCTTTTCCTTTGTATATATTCTTTACTTCATGACAAGTGTCTCATAATAAATAAACCATTAATAAAATGATTGCTACAGTTTTTAAAAAACTGGTAAATCATTATTAAGCAAGCTAATGGACAGACCATGTATTTTTTCCCTTTAATATGAGAGTCTGTATCTAACAGATCAATGGCCACATACGTGGATGTGCTCTGGTGTAGGCAGGCATTTGGGATGGGGGGGTGTCCACTGTATTTTTGTTTTTAATTCCTATCTTCTTAATTTAGTGCATATTAAAAACCGTATACACATCCTCTCTCTTTTACCTATAAACACGCGCGCACACACGCACCCACACATACCCCCCCAACCACATACAACCCCCCCCCCCGACACTGAAATGCAAAATTGAGCCCAGTTCCCAGGTAATATGATGACTCAAAGCTCATTTTTCCTTCTCAACTTTGGATATTTCAAACACAGTTGACTTTGGGTGGGCTAAAATCACCCATTACCTTGCTTTGCTATAATTACGAAAATGCGGAGTTCAGTACCAAATGGCATAGAATGTATTGTAGATTCGCAGTCGGCTGTCCGATCTGGCACTGTGCCTCCAGCCTGTGGTGGCTGTGATCCTTAGTCCCCCTGCCCCATGGCCCTCCCCGAGGGTGCTCGTGCTCCTAAAGGATTACCGGCCAGCCTTTGGCAACCCCCCTGCTCCTTAAACCCAAATTAGAGAGACTCTTTGAAAACTATTTTCTGTCCTTCAGGAAGTGATCCCCATGTACCTGGCCACCTCCCCTATCCTGTCGGAGGGAGCCTCGCGCATGGAGTGTCAGCTGAAAAGGAACTCTGTAGATAGGATGAGAAGCCTGGACCCCAGCGCATCAGCCCAGGCCTTACCTCCCAGTGAGGCCCCTTCAAGCGGTTCTTTAGTGAAGAAGAGAAGGAAAAGGAGGAGAAAGTCACAGCTGGACACCCTGAAAAGAGACGACAGTATGAACACATCTGAGGATGAGGACATGTTTCCCATAGAGATGAGCTCGGACGACCAGGCTGACCCGCTGGACGGTAGTAGGTAAATGTGCATGAAAGGCGGGGCCTGTGTGGGGTCAGGCACACTTGCTCTTTGAGGTGATTCTTACAAACTCTTTCCCCTGCCCAAGTATTCCTTTTTCTTTTTTTCTTTCTTTTAAAGATTATATTTATTTAGTAGAGAGAGAGAGAGAGAGCAAGCATGAGCAGGGAGAGAGGCAGAAAGAGAGGGAGCGGAGAGAAGCAGACTCCTTGCTGAGCAAAGGGCCTTGACTGGATCCCAGGACTCTGGGATCATGACCAGAGCTGAAGGCAGATGCTTTACCGACTGAGCCCCCCAGGCACCCCAGTATTCCTTATTCTTATGTGAATGCATTTTAGACTGAGTTTTAGAACTCTATAGACCCAACCTCAAGGGGCATAAAGATTTGAGGTAGCTTATGGCTCCAAGGCAGTTGGTAATACCTGACCTCCTCGTGTGTTCACTTCAACATCCAGGACAGAAGAAGGGACAGAGAAGTGAGCAAACTAATATTGCATGCATGAAACCCTTGTTTCAGTGCCTGCTTCCTGTTTGGGGCCCGACTGTAGACCCGGCTGTTGGGCTGATGTGTGGCTGGGGACTGATCTGTGATAACCTTCAGGTTACAAGTACACGTAGAACGTGACCAGTTTTCTCTCCAGGCAGACTTTTCCTTTTCAGTTTTGACCAGGCCTGAGGTTTCATGGGTATTGTGCTCAACTTTTCTTTGCTTTTAACAGGGTGGTGAAATTTGATTTCTGTCTATTACTATTTTAGTGAAAATGGCCAGTTTTAAAAGACAAAACTCTTTTGTATAGTATATTTGCTATTTGAGATCTTTATGTAATTTGGTATAATTTTTGTTTTTTTTTTTAGAGAGGGAGGGGGTGGAGGGGCAGATGGAGAGAGAGAGAATCTCAAGCAGACTCCCTGCTGAGCACAGAGCCTGACGCAGGGCTTGATCTCACAACCCTGAGATCACAACCTGAGCCAAAATCAAGAGTGGGGAGCTTCACTGACTGAGCCATTCAGGCGCCCCTAAAATTCAGTTTAATTTTTGATAGTTATTTTGTATCTTGTTAACATAAAAAAGGGGTAAGGAATGTCAGGAGTATCCCTCTGCTTCATTATTCAAAATAGGATTTTTTTCCCTTTAGCTAAAAATATAGGCAAATTGGCAATGTCACTTTTCCTAACTATAGCCTCGAATCTGCTGTAGGCTCAGAAACCGGTGGTTGGGCTTATTATAGTTGCCGTCCCTGCGTGGCTTTTAATTCCAGAACTTAGTGATGGGTATTTCAGGGAACAGCAAAAGTATGGACCGGCGACCTGTGTGGCTAGAAGAGTGAATCGTATTTTCTTAATGAATGCGTTCTCCCTGAAACAAGGTAGCATTGCAGTCGTTTTGTCACTGTAAGATTCACTTGGTTTATACCATTTGTTTATGTATTCTGCTAGCCGGAGCTCTGTCTGTGCGTGGTTATTCAGCAGCCGGCAGCCCCCCTCGCGCAGAGCAAGACTTTTTAGCCTCCTGGGTCCATTTCCGGCTTGAGGTGTAAATCCGTAACAAGCAAGATGACAGTTCTGTAGGTCTGTCAGCCTAGAGACTTGAATACAGTCATCTTAATTACCTTTATAATCCAGCCACAGCACGAACACATTGGTGTGTGCCTGTGTCTCATGTGTTCCCTCCCCACTGCCTGCAGTGGGCCTGGCTGGGTCACCAAGAGGTCAGGTTCATCTATCAAGAACTTAGATAGTCAGGATAAAAGGGAAAGGCGCCTTCATTATGACTCTGCCACTAATAATCACTAGGAATTCCTTGACTTTAGTCCTTTATTTTTTTCTTCTAGAACTCTTCCTGACGATATACCTGCATTCCAAGAAGACATTTCTAAGGAGAGCCCTTCCCCCATCATGACTTACCCCCAGTCAGCATCGTACCCTAATTCCGATAGAGAGTGGTCACCCAGCGTCAGGTAAGCGGCTGGGGCAAGTGCGTGCCTGTGCCCACCGTGGTGCAGGGACTTGAAGTCACTAAGGAAGCATGTCTACTAAAATAGTGAAATACAAGTAAAAAGTGAAAATACGCAGTTTAGAGTAGGAGGTACAGATAAGGATCGAAAAAGGACACATGCAGCCCAAACTTCTGATCATAATCAACTGCAAATCTGGCTCTTCGCTCCCCTGCAACGTGGCCTTGAAAGGAAAGCCAGCCCAGTTCCTCAGTGCTCATCGTCAGCAGGAGAAAACAGGTGGCCGAGCCCTCCAGTGCGATGCAGGAGCCATTGAGGTGGTTCTGGGCTATTAGAATGATGCCTTCTCTGCAGCCTTAAGTCCTTCTGCTGAAATCAGGAGTATTTATTTCCCTGAAAAGAACTCTGACGTTGCCATAGAATCGAGTAGAAACTTGGAGAACCAGACGTGCTCAGGCTCTGGATGGCCATCCTGAAGACCCCAGAGACTTGTAGTCAGGCTGAGACTGACTCTGAGAATATGTGAGCCCTTTGGAGCCCTTCTCAGAAGAACGGGGGAGGGGACAGATCTAAACTGAGTGTTCTCAGCAGGGACCATATCACCCCCCATTGGGACAAAACTTGGTTCTGGGGCAGCGAAGAATTCTTAGGTATTATAATGGCCTCCATGGGGCTCACACATAAGCACAATTAGAGTGCATCTGTGGAACTAAAATTTCACGGTGGAGGGAGGACCATGGAGGGGAAAAGGCCTCAGCTGTCAGGGGTGCACTAACAATGGAAAAAGGTTGAGAAACTCCGATCTTAGTGACAGGGACGTCCTTGGATTCTTTTTCTTTTTTTCTTTTTTCTTTTTAAAAATATTTTATTTTATTTATTAGAGAGAGAGAAAGAACAACCAGTGAACAGTGGGGAGGGGCAGAGGGAGAGGGAGAAGCAGACTCCCCATTAAGCAGGAGCTCGATGTGGGGCTCGATCCCAGGACTTGGGATCATCACCAGAACTGAAGGCAGAAAAAAAAAAAAAAAAAAAAAAAAGAACTGAAGGCAGACGCTTAACCAACTGAGCCCCCCAGGCGGCCCAGCCTTGGATCATTCTTGTTCCTCCTGTTTTAGATGGACTTTTGGTTTGCAGTGGAAGTATAGGAATCCTGCTATAAATAAGGCCACCTGCCTAAAGCCAGAGTCCTCCCGATATCACCCCTCGCTCCAGTTTCACCAGAGTGACCTCGCTAATGGGACAGCACGGCGAGCCACGTGTGCTGGAGTCCATGCCCAAGAGAACTAGATAGGTCCTGTGCCTGCTTCCAGAGTGTTAGTCCACCAGGGTGGGGATGGCACCCTGGGAGGTGTCCTCATGGAGGACCCGCCCCATGCAGTAGAAAGAGAATGCAGCCATCCTTGGAGGGTGAAAAGAAACTGATAAAGTTAACTTTGATGATCGAGTTCCTTTGAGCCAGCATATCCAGAATATCACCAGGTCATTTCCACAAAGTTCTTAATGAGATATTTCACACTCTTGTTTTCATACTAAGTCTTTGCGTTGTTGTGTATGTCAGCTGTAAGGCCCACCTCGGTTTGGATGGGTCACACTTCACGTGCTTGGTAGCCATGAGTAGCTGGTGGCTATCACAGTGGACAGGACAGCTATTAGACCTTCCTGGAACCTCCCACATCGTCTCCCTAAGGTCTGTGGAAATGCACCCTAAGGAAGAAAAAGACGCAGTGCTTAAGAAGAAAGTTATGTGGGGTCGTTCGAAACTACTGTTAGGTTGAAAAATCTGTTCGGACACCCTACCTTGATTTTAAGCATTTCAAATAAATGTTTAAAACACAACCCTGGATATGTTCCCCTGTCTTGCATTACTTGCTGTATGAATCCAAAGTAGTGACTGTGTCAGATCGTGTGGGTCTGACTGCTGTCAAATACAATGATAAATTAGGATAAGTCGATACATTTCCATACATTGGAATTATGTATTTTCATCAAAGAGACAACTGGCAGCAGAAGCAATCAACTCTTCGGAGAATATAGTTTGATTAAGCACTAAATTCTGACCAGAGAACAACAGTCTTTTATGGCCATATGGATGAAATAGAAAGTGAAATGAGTCTTTTGGCAGTTTCCTGTTCTTGCGGTTCAAAAAAATTCATGTTAATTTCTGTGTAATTTCAACAGAAGAGTGTTCTGCTGTTGTCAGATGCCTGAGTATGTTCATTTTCTTGCAAATGTTATTGCAGCGAGTAGTCAAAGAATTTCTACGAAGTTTAATTGACCTATGGTTTTTCTTTCTTTTAATGTTTATCACGTGGTATCCAGTAGCCCGATAGATTGCCAAAGGACTGCCGCCCGCCTGGCAGTTGCGGCCGAGGGAGGCCTTTCTAGCTCTTGCCCTCCACAGTCTTCCCACTTCCATGCTTCGGAAAGGTAGAGGGGCTCTTTTCCCCATTTGAATGTCTTCGATAATCAAAATTGTGATCTAACTCATACAAGTCTGTTTACACATTGACCAAATAACTTATGCGGATAGCACATAGAGACCATGTCAATGAAACTTTTGATCTAACTCTTATAAATCGACTTGACTAACCACATTACTTACAAAGAAAATACATAGAGATGATTATTTCCCTTTGATTTTAAGCATTTGTAGATCATTAGATTTTTTCCCATGACTAAATTTGATTCTCTGGAAATTATGACTAAACATATAGTTCTTCCTAATGTAATGAAGTGCTTTGCAAAACAGAGTGATGAAATGACAGTTGGTAATAGGATTTTTGCTTTGTGTCTAGGGTTGTTCAACATGTAAGTTTATAAGATCTTTTGTATAAGGGGAGTTGCTATAAGTCTTTAAATAGCTTATTAGACCATCTGAATAGTGGAACCCTGTTTCCAAGACATTTCTGGAATGGAATTTTGGGGCATAGCATAGGGTGGATCTTAAGGTTTAAGATCATAGGTCTGTATTTTCCTCAGATGCCATGGTCTGAGGTTTCTGCCTCCATTCCTTCTACATTGTCCGCACTCCAAGCTGCATGGCAGACGTCCATGGTTTCTAAACATTAACAAATGGAGCGCTGACTGACGTCTGCACGGGAAACTCTTTTCCTTTCTGATTAAAGAACCAAGTCTCAGAAAGTGCTTTGTTTCGAGGGTGTCATGTACAGAGGGAAGGCCATTTTGAAAGGAAGTAAACTAAGCTGTGAATGGTTAGAACTAACTTGCCTACACGGGACTGGCAAAATCTTGAAAACGATTCTGTGGGTAATAAATGCTTTATTTACGAAAACCAATCACAGACCTTGTAAGCTCATTGTTTTGAACAACCCTTGACCTTAAAAGTCTAAGATTTGGTAATGGGAAACCTTGGAACCACCATCTTCCTCATGAATCATACCCAAAACTGGGAGCCTTTCCCAACTCACCTTCTGACAGTCTGAATTCCGTAGCACGCGCCAGGGTATTTGACGGAGGCTGGTGTGACCCACGTGTCGCCACTGATGGTGGTGGCCGCTCGGGCCGGCGTGCCAGGTGGGGCTCTCCGGGCTCAGGACTTGCACACGGGGCTCGTTTCTCTGTGAGTGAGTTTGCAAACCTGGACACCTCGGGGGAACCTAGGCCTTGTGGCGTTGGTCAGAGGGTCCGAATAGCAGGCGTGCTGGAGTTGGCCCCACAAGAGACCCGTGCTCAGCATTTGCCTTCTTCTGGAGCAAGGGCTGGTGAATGACAGCCGGTGGGCCAGCTGTGGCCCCCCACCTGTCCTTGTGGCTTTAGGGGACTGCGGCTTGTTCACGGATCATCTGGGGCTGCTTTTGAGCGGCTGGGGCGGAACAGTGCACTTCTGACCAAGATCGTGTGACCCACAAAGCTTGGCAAAGTTTACTGACCCCCCTCTCCCCCCACCCCAGCTCCAGAGCAAGCTCCGTGTAAAGGGCTCTGCTGACTTGAGTGTGAGGGGTAAGGCATTCATCATTCCACAAAACAGGAGCATTTTAAACCAGGGATTTGAGGTTTGGGTGTCAGGCTGTCACAGTGGACTTTTTCTGGAGACAAAGTGGACCCCGGTCACGGTTGTAGGGACACTGGAGGCCACGGCACCCCCTGCACCTTCCACTGATACCGAATCTATGATTGTGGACATGCCCGTGCCAGGGAGGCAGTGGCGCTTTGGAGAAAGGCTTAATTACAAGACTGGAGGGAGCAAGAGAGGTTGGGAGGTGATGAACGCCTTACCACGTAGATGCACGGCGGGGCGGGGGCACTCAGTCTTCCTCCTGCGGGGCTGCTTCCCATGGGGGGGCGGTGTGTGCGTGTTGGGAGAGGTGTCCCCTCTTGCACGCTCCCATGATACCCTGTCTCAGGGTCCTCCTCTCCACCCATGGTGAAACAGCGTGCGGGGGCCGCGCTGTAGCCACGTACCACGTGGGTAGTTTGGTGGGCGGGGGGCGGCTTGGTGTGGAATGCGGGGCAGGGGAGCGGTCAGTCTCTGTGCAAACGGCTGGACTGAAGAGATCTGGGACCAGTTTAGCCACTGAGGGTCCCTGTTGGGTTGAGACGTGAGGTTTCATCTGTGACTGCCCCTTGTCCCGATGGGAAGCGGTATTCCGCCGGAGCTGACATCTCAGGTTTGCGAGGCCACGCGGGCATTCAGCAGAGTGTGGTGTCTGCGGAAGAGGGTGCCAAAGGAAAATGTGGTGGCGTGGTCCCCCGCTTCATGTAACACCTCTGGGGGAAGTGATGCAGGAGAGTAAAGGCAGGGAGAGCTTGAGTGGATATGTTTTCTCATCCAGCTGTTTAGGGTACTATGAGAAGTTTGTAGACAAGTTGATCACTCTTGGCTGGTCACTCTGGCTGGACAGAGGGAAAATTTCGTTCAGGTCTAAAGAGTAGAATAGAAAATATTACAGAGACAAGAACACAAGTTACAAGCACTTAAAAGCTAGCCTGAGAAGTCAGCCTCGTGATACGTTGTTACAGAACAAGCCTTAGCCAACAGGTGGCTCTTTGATGACGTATTCCCGGAAGATAGAGTATTTAATGAAGTCTCCATGTAGAGGATCCTTGCATGTTAGGGAGTTTGTGTTTATTCTTGGCATCTGGAATTTGAGGCAGTGTTGGCAACGTGGTGCAGTTACCCTGTTTTTGCAGATTCATAACTGTTTTAAAAGTTGAATATAATGGGTGTGCATCTGAGATAGGCAGGACCCCTTTGCAGCGGAGAGCTGACAGACTCGGGTTTGGAAGTTGAGAACGCAGGAGTGGGGAGCCCAGGGTGAGGTGGGGAAAGGTGGGCGGTTTTGAGATGAGAAAAAACTTTTTTTTCCCCTCTACTTTCATCTCTCTTTTCTTCAGTTTTCCTTTCTAAATGCTTTTTTTCTCAACTTTACTTGGAACAGGGGTGCAGGTTGGGATAGGGTACCAGATGGGGAGCTCCTTCTGCCTGGCTGTGTTCTATGGACCCCTGGTGGCCACAGAGGGGAATGTCATGAAGCTGGTGTGCATTTTCTGGGCAGCTTGAACCATATAGAATTCTGGACCCAAAAACATCTAAAAAAGTTTCTCTTCCCAGTTTAATCATGGATTTGTGTTTTTCTTAAGTCCTTCAGGTTCTCGACCTTCAACCCCTAAAAGTGATTCAGAATTAGTCAGTAAGGCCACCGATAGGACGATGCAGAAGAATAACCTAGAAATGCTCTGGCTTTGGGGAGAACTGCCTCAAGCGGCAAAGGTAAGTGCCCCCTACCTCGCCCCCTACCTCGCCTCAGTTCTGCTGTACATCAAAGACAGTTTCCAAAAACATGAAACGGACACAGTCTTCTCTTTCAAGAAATTTTGTTGTCTATTCCAGTCCATTAAAAGGATCTTGAATATATTGCTATAATTTTCTTTTAATGTTGTAAAGCATCTAGGAGATGCTACAACTTCTTGTATCCCCAGTAAATATTTGTAATATGAATGAATGAGTAAACATTGAAAGCATCCCTATTAAGAATCCAGATGGGCCACTCTTTGGAGGGAAGTTCTGCTGAAGTAGAGTTGTGGATTCTTTCTTTTTCTGGGTTACATTCAGCTTTCACGGAGAATGCTGATTTCTCTGCCCACAGGCTGTAGTGCTGACCCAGCCAGCCGTCCTTACTCACTCATGGCATTTGTTGCTGGAGAAGTGACATGAAAGTGCTAACCCATCACTTCTGGCAGAACGCTCCCAACCACACACGCGCTGTGGCGTTGTTTCGTTGTGCGAGAAGCTGTGTGTTCGGGAACGGGAACGAACACCTTCCCTTTCCTCTCCGACCCATAAATTTCATTTTGGTTTTTGTCCGGATAAATCTTTTCTGTCACAGGACACTCCTTGCAGAAGTAGAATCGGAAATGCTAATTTCCCACTCAGGTGGACCAAACACTCATTCACTTATGTTAAACTTTATTGAAATAGAGCACGAGTACAGAGAAATGCCCAGATCAAAAGTGCACCGATCGGCACATTTTCACACTGTGAATGTGTCCAGAGAGAAGCGGCTACTGGGAAGCCCCACCCTTTGCATTTACTGCCCAACCTGAGCTCCCAGAAGGATAAACACCCTCCTGCCTTTCACAGCAGAGATTGGCTTGGTAATATCCATCGTGCCGTTATGTGTAATTGAAATTCACTTATTGTCGCTGTGCTGCGAGCTCCCCATCCTGCGAGCACACTTCCCCGTTCTGTGGCTGGACGCTGAGTACCTGAGCTACTTCTGTTTGTTAACCGTTACCGACCCCACTCCCTTCCACTTGGCAGTTGATGTTTTATATGAAAGTTCGTTTGCTCTGGAACTGTTATTCTGCTGTTCAGATTCTTTTGGCCGAGGGGAATCACCAGGTGACTCCCGAGGTTTAACTCTCTCTCTGCCAAATGGGCAGATGGTTGTGCAGATGTAAATGGGTTGTTTCTCTTTGGTTAACTCCTTTATTCTCTTTGCCCACACTCTGACCATTCTGTCTGTCTGTCTGTCTCTGCCTCTTTGACGTAGTCCTCTCTGCACAAGATGAAAGACTGCAGCCCCTTAAACAGTAGAAAAATCTGTGATAAGATGCACTTTCAGACCATCCAGAGTGAGTCTTCAGATGCGTTTAGTGACCAGTCGCCGACCCTGGCCAGGCCTCCCGTGCTGCCCGTGCCAGAGCCGGACAAGCCTCCCATGGAGATGCACTTTGTGAACGAAGAAGACGTCGAGGCCTTGGGGGCGGCAGCCCCGCCTTTACCTACGATCGAAGAACCCAGACCCCTCGCTGCCAGCATAGCCCCGACAGCAAGCAAGACGGATTCTCCTTCCAGGAAAAAAGGTGGGACGGCCGGCAGGTCCTAGCCTCTTCTGTGCAGACTTGGGGCTTTGCACGTGAAGGCCCGAATATGTCAAGGGGAAAGCTGGACCGGGACAGCTTTCCACTGAAGATGTAATCAGAATTTAGTTATACATTCAGACCGAAGGAACCCTTGAGCTGCCTCACATTCTAGATCGGGGCACTGGGATCCAGAGGGATGAAGTCTTGTTCACTCACTTGGGGCTCCGGAGGAAGTTGATTGTTGACCTAATCCTGGTCTCCTTGCCCCCTGCCCTCAGTTTCTGTTAGCACATTGCCCGGTTTTAATTTCTGCATGCTGGGTGTCACCGTTTCAGAGGGTCGCTTGTTTATATTTGCTTTTGCTGGGAACTTCCCTCCTAGAATATGTGTGCTCTGTGAGATCAAGTATCTTTTGCTGTAGCTTACCTCGGTGTCCTCTGTGCTCACAATGGCTCTTGCTCCGTAACTGCTGGTTGAATGCACACTTGGTTGCTCGTCAGGAGGGATGGTGTCGAGCCTGCCCTGTTAACCACATGGCCTGGTGCAGTTTTCTAGATTTCTATGGGCCAGTGACGTGATGCTCTGGCAGAAGGAAATGGGAAATCCGCGGTCATGGTGCTCCGTGACCGCCGATGTACCATGTGGGCCCCCGGACCTGGGCCCCCCGGACATGCTTAATGAAAGCTCCCATCATTTAATAACGATGGTGGCAATTGCTTTAATAGATTGAGTGCTCAGTACACATCAGGCCCTTCCAGTGGGGGACGGAGCTCAGCAGGGTGACAGCTCGGTCAGGGGCACACTCTCGGCAGTGGTGGGGTCGCACACAGGCTTGGAGAGTCAGTCTCCGGAGTCCTTCGTGCTGCTGACTTCCAGCTCTTGTATTCGTGGGCCAGTGGGGACCCTTCTGAGCAAATTTGTACCTTAGGCTTCAGGGCTTTCTGGAGCTCCTCGAAGTCCGTGGAAGACCAGGGCTCTGACTCGGCCCGCTTGCTCTTTCAGATAAACGAAGCAGGCACCTTGGCTCTGACGGCGTCTACTTGGACGACCTCACAGATATGGATCCTGAAGTGGCCGCCCTGTATTTTCCCAAAAAGTAAAGTTTCCTTTTATTCTTCATATCATTTTCTGTGAACACTGTGTGAGTCTTCCCCCCCCCCCTTATATTGGATTGAAAGTGAATAAAAAAGGGAGGCTCAAATGTTACTGTGAAAATCTACCAGTAAAGAATGGACTTTCTCTGGGGTCATGTGTGTGGATAACTCTGTGTGGCTGGCTGCCCACCTTCTGAACTGGGATGTAGGCACGAGGCTTCCCCCATGGTGACACCACTGTCGTGTCGTGATGGGGACAGCGGGGGCGGGGAGGGGGAGAAGGCAGTGACCTATTACCTGAATCAGTGGCCAAGAGGAGGCAGCTGAGATTCTCCTGTGGCCTCTGGGGAGCCCTGTTCAGTTTTGTGATTTGCAGGGAGGGCTGGCTCCTTGGAGGGGGGCAGCAGAGATCCGTGGCCCCTTAGGACAGTGTGCCGTCTCTGTCATTCATTTCACATAGGCTTGGGTGGGGACACAGGACAATAGGCTAAAATAATCCCCAAGGTGTTTGCTTTCACTTGTCTGCCTTCGTCCCGGTCCTGGGATGACCCTGCTACTCTGAGGGCTGGCACTTGGTGGGAGTTGGTTGCTGTCTGAGATGTCAGATCGTCTCCCCTCTTCCTCTTCCCAGCGGAGATCCTTCCGGGCTCACCAAACATGCCAGCGACAATGGAGCCCGGTCAGCCAACCAGTCCCCGCAGTCCGTGGGCAGCTCTGGCATCGACAGCGGCGTGGAGAGCACCTCGGACAGCCTGAGGGACCTGCCGTCCATCGCCATCTCCCTGTGCGGGGGCCTCAGCGACAACCGGGAGATAACCAAAGGTACTGCGGGCTGCCTGGCCCTGGAGCCCATCTTCGAGCCACGTGCGCCCTCTCGTGGCCAGCGGCCAGAGTGTCTGCAAGCTCGGGCTTCCCTGGTTCATGTCAGAAGTTGCTTTTCACTTGGCTGGTTCAGGAGAGCACAAATGACTCCTTGCCGCTCATGGCCAAAACTCTGGTGCCTCGCGGTTGACCGAGGGTTCAGTTGCTCACACATGGCATCGGGGCCACTTGTCATCGGGCATGTTTGCTGAGCGCCGTGTGTGTCTCCCTGCCTTGTGCCTGCCCTGCAGAGGTGCCCTCCCGGAGCCTGCAGCCCCGTGCGAGCGCCAGTGTTATGGAGACACAGGGCGCTGGAAGTGTGCAGAAAGGCCGTGGGGTCTTGGGGAGGGAAGGACGTCTGGGTTTGAGCGGGCTTGTTTAGGGGCGCTTGCCAGCTGGGTCTCAGGGGTGCTCCTACACTTGGCGTAGGTGAATTAATTCATAGTGTCCATCAAGTTCAGAGCAGCGGCTTCCAGGGTCTCGTGACAGCTGCGTGGTGAGGGGCCCGAAGACCTCGAGTGGATGCATCAGCCATCACCAACTGACGAATTCTTTGAGTGGCTTTAGCGGCCTTGAGCGTCCCTCTCCTGTCCCTCTACCACCCCTCCCACCTCCACTGTTCTCTCTTTTTTCATTAATGCCCTCTCCCCCTAAGTGGTCTGTTTTTCTAGCGGGGAAGGGGTGAGGCTGTGCACTTTGCCCCCTCACCTCTCAGGGGCCACCCTCCTCCCTTCCTGCCCTGAGCTGCCATCCTAGACTCCTCTTCTTTCCCAGAGTCCCTGCAGGGCTCTGTGAAGTTCTCACAAAAGCTTCTGGAACCTGAACCAGCTAATCCATCATCCTGGCGCTGAGCTGAAATACCTTGCTTAATGTGATCCAGCTGGTTTAGTCCATCACAGGAAGTCTTTCTAAGGCCCCCTCCCCCCTAATAACCAGCCATGTCATGTTCCCAGATCTCTAGCGCCAACCGCTCTGGGGACTTGACGAGGCGAGCACTCTCTGTGGGCTGGGAAGAGGTGTGAGGAGGCTGGTGTCCCCTGGCACCCGCTCCCAGGTCACTTGCACTGAGTGTCCTCTCACGGGGTTTGTGCAGGTGAGGCCAGAAGCCCATGGCCAGGAGTCCCCGAGGAGAGTACCTAGCCATATGAATTAGGATTCCAGTGGTACATGTCGTGGCCAGTCTGGGTTGGCATCCTGACCAAGGGGTCTTTTTCTGCTGCACAGGTCCAGCGTCTGCTGGGTCTTGGTTCTATTCAGGGTCTGTAGGATCCCCCCCCCCCCCCCGCCACACACATACTCCAGGGAAGGAGTGGGGACAAATTAGGACCAAGAGAGGTGGTCAGAGCCCTCATCAAGGCTCAAGCCAGGCCCTGCTGAGTGGGGACATTGAGTGGAGGCCAGAGCTCATCACAGAAGCTAGAATGAGGGCTAAGGCCTTTCTGCCTCCAGGAACATGGTGGGCCTGGGTCAGAGGCCGGGTATGTCTTCCGCACTTCCTCCACACGACGTGACCAGCACCTCACCCACTGACATCGAGTGAGCCCTTGCTTTAGACTGGACATTCCACTGAGGAAGCAGGCATGGCGCGTGAGCCCCAGGTGACAGACGGGGAGCCGAGGCCTGGGAGATGCAGCACTTCCTCAGCATGGGCTCAGACCAGTAAATGTGACTGGAACAGGGCGGCCTGCCCACACAACACTAGCCCTCCACCCTCGGACTGCCCCCGGCTGCCCTTCACTTCTGCACAGAGGCTGCCCCCAAACTAAGGCCCCTTTGCAAATATGTTTGAAGAATTGTCTATACAGCCGGAATGTGTAGACCCCTAGAAGACACTTGTGAACGAGCAAGGGTAAACATAAGCCCGTTTTTCTGAACCATGCTTTCCTTCCGTTTTCCTCTCATTCTCTGTGATTGCTTTCACAGATGCGTTTCTGGAACAAGCCGTGTCGTATCAGCAGTTTGTGGACAATCCGGCTCTCATCGATGACCCCAATCTCGTGGTGAAGATCGGGAATAAGTAGGTTCCTCTTGTCTCATGGTACTGTTTGCGTTTCAGTTTTTCGAAAGCAGAGATCCAGACAGTAGGCCTTAGAAATATGTAAAGTGAAGTTTTTGTTAAAATTTATTGTTCACTCTTAGCAAAATACCGTGTTTGTTATATAGTTGGTGGGTTGGTGTAACAGTCAGTCTTGTGGGTTTTAATATTCATCTGTACTGATTTTTTTAAAAAGATTTACTTATTTATTTTGGAGAGAGAGAGTGAGCATGAGCAGGGAGGGGCAGAGGGAGAGGAGAGAGAGGTTCTCAAGCAGGTTTCCTGCTGAGGGCAGAGCCCGGCATGGGGCTGATCTCGTGACCCTGAGATCACGACTGAAACCAAGAGTGGGCACTTAGCTGACTACAGCATCCAGGCGCCCCTGTACTGGGTTTATTACTGGAATGCATCCCATCTTGGCCCTTGGCCTGTGAGGCTCAGGCGCACGTCGTCCACGGGCATTCACAGCACAGACTGCTTATCTCCCCCGTGAAAGCGTTGGGGTCTGAGGTCAGGGGCTGTGCGGGTGTTTTTTACACGGTCAGCAAGCTTTTCTCCCTGAGAGGAAGTCAGGGATGTTTAGGTCTTAACTTGGGGTACCTAGTTGCCTTTTCCGTGACGTGTGGCAAGAAATGCCATCGGCCCGTTGGTGACTTCATGTGCTGTGGAGCTCGGGCTCTCCTCCAGCTGCCCGGCGGGCCCTCCCACCGCCTCTGCCGGCCTCGGCTTGGTCCCCGCGAGCGGCTGCTGTGGGGTCAGCAGGCTGAGGGGCAAATGGGGGAGGGAGGGTGTTGGTAACAGTCTCGGGCTCACTGAGAACCCAGCTGGGGTTCCAGAGCTTTCCTTGACTGTTTCTCGTGACATGAGGAAGATTTTTCGGTCCGAGCTGTGGCCTTTGACATCTGTTTTGTTTTTCTGTGTCAGATATTATAACTGGACGACGGCAGCGCCTTTGCTCCTGGCAATGCAGGCCTTCCAGAAACCTTTGCCAAAGGTGAGTTTGAACACGAGGCAGAAGAGGTGGCTATCATGGGTAGATGAACCTGGGTGGTTGAAATTTAACTTTGACTTTAGAACCACATGGTTAATTACATTACGTTCCTTTGAAGTTCATGACTATAGAGGTCAGGAGTTTGGAATCTGCTTTTCTTGCACCCTGAATGCCCTCCCCCTTCCTGCTCATCAGGGCAGAACCTCCCCCAGTTAGGGCAGCGCTGGATTGCGTCCTGCCTCCTCCGGGGTTTCTTTCCAGACACCTGCTGTGCTTGGGATGTAGGTGGGGGCAGAGAGGGTAGATGCCTGGGTGTCAGAGCCCAGGGGTGCCGAGGGGACGAGAGAGAAGGGCTGGGGCAGGGGTGGGTGCAGGGGGGTTGGATGTTGTAGCAGGACAGATAGTTGTGATGTCTGAGGTTCTCGGAAGTCTGTTCTGACTTTGTCCGGTCCACGCTCACTCCTCCCTGTGCGTGTGACACGTGCGTGTGTGTGGGGACAGGCGCGTGGATGTGCACGTACCTGTGTGGGTAGCGTTTGGGGTTTGGAAATGGTGACCTCCTCTGTCGTGGTATTTTATCTGAGGTCATGTTTTCCTCCCTGGTTTTGTTTTGTCCCCACTGGTTTCCCTGTCCCCTCCTGGTATTCCTGACCTGGGATAAGTGTTTATGTTACATTTCTCAGCTCTTTCAAATCAGTAAGAGAAAAGACCAATGCAGTAGAAATACCCGTTAACTTAAAGAGGCTTAGCTCACAGAGGATGTACGCAGGGCTCCTAAGCATCCTAAATCTTTTTACAAGCTGTCAGTATGTCTTTGACTCTGTTTATGGTCTTAATTCATGTAGAATGAGTTCTGTGTGTAGAATTCATACATTCTTTAAGGCTGGTAGGCCTTGTATCATACTTTGAATGGCCCTGCTTCCCCATTTCCAAAACTTGTGAAAATAGGCCAGCTTTCCCCCCTAGTACTGTCCTTTTTTCTTTTTTATGGGGTATAGAGCCTAGTGTGGGCCTTGAACTCATGACCCTGAGAACAAGACCTGAGTGGAGATCAGAAGTTGGATGTTTAACCCCTTGAGCCACCCAGGCGCCCTTCCCCTTGTACTTCTTAAATCTCTGACCTGTCTTGACTTTATTTTGTGAGTGAGTGAGGTATCAGGAACCAAATCAGTTCTTTCCCAGCTGGTTACTGAATCATGATGCTTTTTTTTTTTTTTGTAAAGATTTTATTTATTTATTTGACAGAGAGAAACACAGCCAGAGAGGGAACACAAGCAGGGGGAGTGAGAGAGGGAGAAGCGGGCTTCCCACCGAGCAGGGAGCCCGACTCGGGGTTCAATCCCAGGACTCTGGGATCATGACCCGAACCGAAGGCACCCAGGCGCTCTCAGGATGCTTTGTAAGAAACGGAATGACTACGAGTAGCTTAAATAACAAGGGTTTCTTACCTGATGTAAGAATCTTCGAGGTTGGTAGTTTCAGGGTCAGCTTCCCCGTGATTGTCTTGGCCTTCCCTTTACGATCACAAGGTCACTGTCCCCAACTTCATCCTCTCAAACAGCCACACCCCAAAGAGGAAGGATAGAGACAGAGTTCTCACGTTTCACTGGCCACAGCTTGGTCACATGATCACCTCCAAACCAGTTGCGGTCAAAACAGTGGAATGAACGGGAATGGGGTGGACCAGGTGGGGTCAGAACATACGGCACCTGATTCCTGAGCAGTTTCAGAAGTGTGGACAAGAAAGAAAGGGGATGATGTGCCCAGGGAGGCCACCCAGGGAGGCAAGTAACGGGGTCTGGCATAACTACGTCATATCTCAATACCTTTTGCTAGTTAACTCCCCCACGGATGTGCAGTGATAGCGACAGAGTGTATGGTATTTCTTTATGAATTTGCATTCTTTTCTTGACTTTGTCTTCTGTTCCTTATATATGTTTACTCACGTGCCAACATGCATTCTTTTAATTATGATGGTTTTCAGTGTATTTTAATATCTAGTAAGGCTCATATCTACTCAATACTCTTCTGTCTGTGAATTTTCTTCACTGTTGAACTTTAGAATCGCTTTTTCTAGGTGTGAAAATAATCCTCCTAGTTTTTTTTCCCCTCTAATTGGGGTTTTGTTACATGTATGGATGGATTTAGGAGGAATAGGGTAATCCACATCTGTCTGCATTATCCTCTTTGTGAATAGGGTGCTCGTGGTTTGCTTTTCCATGAATTCAGTTTCTTTTGTATCAGGTAGGGACTTTTAAATAATAAAAAACAGCACACTACAGGCAAATTACGTGAATTTTTTTTCTCTCTCACTTAACCTGAAGCCTGTTTGGTCTAAAGGCATAAATTGCTTTTGTTACTGGGTGGGGGGTGGTAGAGGGGTGGGGTGGGGTGGGGGTGTCTGTTCCCTGATCTGTAAACCAAGGAAGGGGGAGGGAATGCTATTTACCTGGTGCTGGAATTCTTCTCGAGATAGGTATTTTCTTCTTTGGCAGTACTTAGAAAATTATTAATTAATATTTATTCTTCCTTCATTAAACTTCAATGTCTCTAGGGCGAGCATATGAGTTTTCTTTTAATACTTGAGGTTTTAACCCAAATGCATCCACTAAGCTTCAGTTTGTCCCACTTTGGCAATTTAGATTTACTAAAGAGATCTGTGCATTTTACTCTTTATTTAAAACCGTTTTACCCTATACTCCATGGTAATCATTTTGTTTTTTTATTTATAATCATCATACTGAAAGTAATAGTAGCTTAACCAGTAAATCACTTTAATTTGAAAAGCTTTAGTCTTAACTAATCACTAATGATTTTCAATGCTTTCTTTTTCTGTTGTTGTTGTGTTGTATTTTATTTGTTGTTTGTTTATTCCTTTAACATCTTCTTAAGTCTTCATGCTTAAGTTATCTTCATGTGGTTTTGGACGCCATTAGGTTTTGCTTCTCGAAATTTTTTAGTCCACAAATAGTATGTTGTGTTTTCTCTGATTTTTTTTTTTAAATATTACTTTAATTTGCATGTGTGTGTCTTTTGGTTTGGATGTGCTAAGTTGATCTTTTTTTGGTTCCATTATTTATGTTACCATCCATTTAAAACAGGCCACTGTGGAATCTATCATGAGGGATAAGATGCCCAGAAAGGGAGGAAGATGGTGGTTTTCATGGAGGGGAAGAAATACCACAATCAAAGAGGTAAGCATGGAAAACGAAAGGGTGTTTCTGCTTAGCTCAGCCCATTTGGGAGTTTGTGTCGTCGGGTGTGTTTTCATGCTTATATATCAGAGAAGTAAACACAAGCCATAATACTGAGTTTTCCTGAGCCAGCTGTGCCACAATGCAGGGAGGGTACAGGGGAAGGGAAGGCGTGAGTTCACCTCCCGACCCTGTTACTTGGCTGGGAGCCCCTGGCCAAGGCACTGCTCCTCTGCAATTTCTTTGTCAAAAGAAGGGATTCAATCTGATACTTTAATTTTCTTTTTTAAGTCAAGTATCTTCTTACTACTTGTGAGTATAACTGTAGTGAGGTAATACTTAGAGTAGGAGACTAATTCTTATCAGTCCTTTCACATAAAAGTTGTGTCTAAATATGTATGACTAAATATGATGTCTATTTCTATAAATGCTTATGCTTTTGTTCCAGATCTCTGTCAACCTCTCCACCTACCTTCCTTCTTTCCTTCCTTCCTTCCTTCCTTCTTTTCTTCCTTCTTTCCTTTATTCCCTCCCTCCCTCCCTTTCTTTCTCCTTTCTTTTTTTATAAGATTTTATTTATTTGATGGAGAGAGACACAGCTAGAGAGGGAACACAAGCAGGGGGAGTGGGAGAGGGAGAAGCAGGCTTCCCGCTGAGCAGGGAGCCTGATGCGGGGTTTGATCCTGGAACTCTAGGATCATGACCTGAGCTGAAGTCAGAGCTTAACGGCTGAGCCCCCCAGGCTCCCCCTCCACCTATTTCTTGAAGCACTTAGCTTGCTTAACTTCCATGTCCCAGTGTCTGCCTGGCATTCTTCCTTCTGAGGCCGGCTCCCACTCTGGCTCTGCCCCCACAAAGGGGGTTACTCAAGGTTGTCCTAGGGTTCTTCTCTTCTACTTGGACTGCCTCCCTTTCCCTAGGCAGCCCTACTCACACCCGTGTTTGATTTCCAGAGCAGACATTCTTTTTTTTTTTTCTTAAGATTTTATTTTTTATTTATATGACAGAGAGATCACAAGTAGTCAGAGAGGCAGGCAGAGAGAGAGGAGGAAGCAGGCTCCCCCCTGAGCAGAGAGCCCGATGTGGGCCTCCATCCCAGGACCCTGAGATCATGACCTGAGCGGAAGGCAGAGGCTTAACCCACTGAGCCACCCAGGCGCCCCAGGGCAGACATTCTTGTGTATTTCATGTGCAATTAATTGTCTGGGAACCAGCGCTGTAGACATCTCCACACGAATGCTTCAAGATGCTTTAAACCGGGTCATTTCCAAGATCGAACTCATGGTTTTCTTGTGAATTCTTTCTTCGTTGGACCACTGTCAGAAAAGGATGCCTGTGTCCCTCCACAGACTAGACCCTTCCTTTTTCTTCATTTCCAACATTCAGTTCATCACCACATCCTATCAGTTTACCTTGTTAACTGTTTCTCAGATGTACCCATTGCTTTCTAGTTCCACTGCCCCAAATGTAGGCTAGCACCATCTGTCCCAGGATTGCTTCCCATGGTTGACTGGTCTCTTCTTGCCCTCTCTTCTTTGGCCTCTATAATGCAGTGTTGCACTGGTTGATGTAGGATCCTGGTCCAATTTATGTTATTCCTTCCCAGGGCTCTCATAATTAAGACCAGTATCCTTAACATGGTTTACTGTGTTTGTGTCTCCTGGCCCATGCCTCCCTCTTTAGCCATTTTTGTGCTCTCCCCCTGCCCTCCCTGTTTTAGCTTCACTGACTGAATGAGTCCTCTATCCCAGACTTTTGCATATGCCGTTTCCTCTGCCTGGTGTTCCTAGATCCCCTTCACCACCCCCTTCACTTAATTAACTAGTTTCTCGAAAGACTTTCTCATCAGATTAGTCTGGACTGCCATTCTCTATTTTCATAGTCCCGCCCATGAACTTTGCCTTCATACATTTTGTCACCGATTGTAATTGTACACACAGTAGCGTGACTATTTGTTTAACATGTCTTTCGCCTCCACATCCTAACCTCTAGGAAGGCAGACACCATGTCTGGCTCTGACCCCTGGATATCCCCGGTGCCCATATTGGACACAGAAGAGGGGTTTGGTGAATATCCAAGGGAACGCAGACTACTTTTGGAATACAGTGTAAAAAACCCCCAAGGATAACAGAATATTAACAGTGTTCTGTTGATTTAATACTAACAGAAACGCCAATGAGCTCAGTGTATTTATACCATGAGTTCAAAGGGAAAAATTCTGGTGGAAGAGTTTGATCAAGATAAAATTTTTCTTTGACATTTTCTTAGCATACACGAGTTTTATTGATTATCTCATTATCTTCAAGAGATACAAATAAGTTAGAGTAAACATATGCTTTACTTTTGGTGACTTAAAACATAAAGAGCCTTTCTAGTTCCCTTACTAGAGTGTAGAATGTTCTAGAATTTAGGTAGAGGGCTATTTCCTATTTTAAAAGTCGATTATCATAGTGTGTTCCCATTGTTGCCTTAATTCAGTCTGAACTAAGGGGAACGCCAGCGTGAAGGAACAGTCATGAAATTAAGTATTTCTTAAAATACTGAAATACATTTATTTCAGATACATAGATATGTATTTGGACTCATCTAATAAAGAATTGTTCATAGTGGTGGCTAAGTTACCTCAATAAACTGATTAAAAATCACTGAGTATATTGTCACATCAGTTATTTGTGTGCTCATAAAAAGCTAAAGGGTATTTGGAAGTGGTTTGTGCCCATCCTGTGGTCAGATGGTCATGCTGATATATCATTTATTTTGCTCATTTTCTGTATTAACATTGAAAACATTAACCTACCTCATGACCGAGTGATCCCATGCAATGGGATTTAACTGTACATCCTTTGTCCTTGGGTAATGCTGTCTGATGATTTCCCATGAAGTTCTGTGGGGCCGGTGGGTGTCTTTTCCTCCCTGGGCCTGCTGTGGGCCAGGCTGTGTGTGTGTGTGTGTGTGTGTGTGTGTGTGCGCGCGCATGTGTGACTGTATAGCTTCTCTGTGGTCCTCTCAGCAGCGTGAGGAGATGGATGTTATCACTCCCCTTTTACAGGCGAGGAGACAAGGCTCTGGAAGGTTCCAGGACTTGCCCAAGCTTCCCACGCGAGAGAAGTAGAACTGAGCCCAGATCTCGTAGAGTTCCGAGCTCTTTCCAGTACATCAAAGGAGCATTTTCTATTAAGAGTGTGTGGCATTGAGAAAGAGAGAAGCCATCCACGTTTTCCCAAGCAAAATGTGGTGTGAAAATATTTTTGAGCATTTCTATCAGCAATTATAAGAAAATATTTTGAAAATATTCGGGTATCCAGGCAGCCCTTGATAAGGCATTTGCATAAGCTCCAGTGATTATGGAGTTTGACACTTATGGAAAACAGACGCATTTCTGTCAAAAAAATTTTCTCAGCTTAATTGATTGCTTTCAAGCAAAGGAATAACTAGGACCTGCTGTGCCTGGGGCATGTAACTTTGGGGACGGCTCTTGAGGCCCTGCCCCGGGCTTTAGGGGGGGCCCCATCGTGGATCCCCAGCTGTGTTGTGCAGGCCCTTCTCTTTGGTACCCCCGTGATTCTTTCTTCTCCAGGAGAGCAAGCCGGAGCAGTGCTTGGCGGGGAAGAGCCACAGCCCCGGGGAGCAGCCGTCGGCTCACAGCATGGCCACCAGGTACGGCGCCAGTCCCCGCGGGCCGTGGAGGCCCCTCTCTGCGTCCCGGGCATGGTGCGTGCCCGCCGGCTGCTGGCATGGTTCACTGAATTGACGGGCAGACCTGGCTTGCAGCGCTGGCTCGTATTGACTCAGCGACCTGGGGCCACTTACCTCACATGCTTTCCCGCGACTGAATGGAGGCAGTTGCCTCCTGCCTGGCTTCTGCGAGGTCACGAAACTAGAGAGCTTCTCAGGGTCTTGGTGCATGATGGCCCTGGACCTACAGAGTACAGTGACAGTGACAAAATGAGCGTGAACAGCAACCTGGAAATAAGTTCCCTTCCTAAGAAGGAAATTGCCTTTTTCTAGGGTTCAGATACGTGCTGAGGCTTCTCAGTACTTTCCTAAGTATTGATATAGAGTCATATTAACTCGACAACTGGTCGATGCTATTCATGCTTTGTCTTCGGGTCAGTCTGTTTGGGTGGGATTTGAGGGAAGCGCTGATCCAAGGGCAGAGCCGTCGCGCCCGGTTCTGATGGCGACCCCGAATGTCGATGCCCAACAAGGTGACGCGGCACCTTCCACCTTACCTTGGAGGATCGCCGTGCCCCCGCAAGCCAGGATTGAGCAGAAAATACTAACAAACTAGTGGCAGGCAAGGTGCAGGTCTCAGTCAGTTTCCTGGCCTGGAGGCTAACCCAGTGGCTCACACACAGCAGGTGCTTCCTAAGCGCTGTTGGGTTTATTACTGAGTTGGGAAGTTTTTCCCAATATGTTGTTGATTTGTGGGGGAGGCAGGCTGAGGTCGCATGGCCTCAGCCTCCTGGCCATAGCTGTGCATCCTCAGCTGGTTTCTTCTAGACTCCCTGTGGAAATAGAAACCCATATAGGGAGAAGTAGAAGGAAACCTGATTTCTTCATTGTTCTGTGTGTAGAAGAACGTGCAGGACATTTTGAAGATGGCTTTCTAAGAGGCTTCATTAGCTCTCGGCTGGACTTCTGCTGGGGACACCTTGTTTCCCTTGGCGGGCGGGGGCGGCACTGCTGCCCCCCCACACTGGATGGGGAAGCAGAGTTGACTTTTCAGTTTTTTGCCTTCCACCTCTGGCTCGTTCTCTGGAAAAGGGCTTTCAAGCAGGATCTTCTGGATACCTTCCTGACCTGGAAGGTCGAGTGTGACTGTGCGTGAGCTTGGAGGGGAGGGAGTGGGTGTGTTCTAGATGGAGCGCAGGCTGTCCTGTGAGGCCTTGTGCCCAGCAGGCGGCCAGAAGCCAGCGGGCTGTCAGTGGGCTCGTTGCTCACGCCCGCGAGTGGGCAGCAGCAGGCCATAAACAGCAGACTTGGGAGTCAGGCGGACCTGGTTGGAATCCTGGCTGTGGGGAAACTGGTTTCCATATCCGAGCAGAGGAACAGGTGATGGTCATGTCCAGAGCAGCGGGGGAGGCAGCTCAGGAGACAGGCAGCACCGTGAGAGGGGACACGGGCAGAGGCCTCACCCCACCTGTCCTGAGCATTTAAACCAGTGGAAACATCCGTTCCCCTGGGATTCTTTCCAAGAACCCTCTCTGTCCTAGCCACGATGTCCAAACATGAGAGGCAGCACGGGCAGGACATAGAGCAGAGGCTGTGTCCACCTTCCACGTGATCTTTGGTGCGTTCCTCGCTCCACTGAGGCTCCTCCTCCATCTGTGACATGGGGCTGAGAGGGAACCCACCCCACGTGTATCAGCTGATTTAGTTCTCACGGCATCTCCCCGAGAAAGGACATCAGAAGGCAGAACCCAGCAGGGCCACACGGGCACAGAGGGTGCCTGCAGCGTCTGGGGGGAGTTGGGAGGTGGCTCCCAGTGGACCTGGCCCCAGGTTGAAAAGGCAAAGAACGTGGGGTGCTTGGGGGCTCAGTCGGTCAAGCAGCCGACTCTTGATTTTAGCCCAGGTCAGGATCTCAGGGTCCTGGGATCGAGCCCTGCAGCAGGCTCCGAGCTCAGCGGGAAGTCTGCTTGAGATTCTCTCTTTCCCTTTCCTTTGGCCCCTATGTGGGTGCACGCTTGCTCTCTTTCTAGAATAAATAAATAAATATTCAAAAAAAAAAAAGGCACAGAACGTGACAGTGTGACACAGTGTGACACGCAGTGGCATGCTCCTGGTCGGTCCTCTCCCCCAGCCAGCAGCTGCATGCAGGACCGGGGAGGTTGCTGGGGGCTCGGGGTGGGGGACGAGCAGCAGGACCCCAGGGCAGCCCCTCCCGAGCTGTGGCATCAGCTGACGAGGATCGATTGAAGCATCGACGATTTTCTTACCATCCGATACGCTCCTCTTCAAACCTCGGCACAGATGCTGTTCCCACTTAACGAGAAATCATCCCAGGCCATTCTCCGTTCTGAGTTAGTCACGCTGCACTTCCTGATTAAACCTGAGAAATGAAGCATTGACTCTTGTGAGAAGGAGTTGAGATTTTGAGAGGTATTAGCACAGGGTGCTTTGGAGAAATGGAAATCTTTTAATTTTTACTGGCATCTTAGATGCTGAGCCTCCCAATTTTGATCCGTGCAGCCGGCGGAGAGAAGGCGTTGGAGTGCTTTCCTAATTGACAGACTTGATTGACAGAGCGGTCCCTGAAGTCTCCTAATTGAGCAAAACGCTTGTCACCACACAGATCATTAAAATACTATTTGAAAAATGTGCACTGTGACAAGTGCTAAGTTAGGTGTTGTTCACAGTTACTTTCTGAATGCAGATTTTCAAGCACGTCTGAGCCCTTTCGTTTTGTTGGTTGCTTCTTGCCGGCGTTGGAAAGTGGGCACCGGCTCGCGAGCCCTGGCAAGCCGTGCGGGTCAGGGCTCGGGCTGGGGGGGCCCCTTCCGTGTGGCTGGGGGGGCCCCTTCCGTGTGGCTGGGGCGGAGTTCCCAGAGGCTGCCCCCTTGCCCCAAGCTGGCCAGCATGCGACTCCTGTTGCACGGTTTGCATCTGTTTTCCCTCAAACCTGGCATGCTACGGGGAGCTGGTGGGGCTTTAAATTTTTTTCCCAAGCAGCAGATGGAAGTGAACAGTGATTCTGCCTTTGCTTCTGTAGAGACACACACAGCAATCCAGTGTCATGAGAGCTTTGGTTCCCATTGGGATCTTTTTTCACTCCAGACAGGTTGGCTGGAGCAGGACTATTTCCCGGTTCAGCGAGGGGCCTGCAGCCTGGTCTCTCTCTGGCTTCCTGCCTGGGTTCCCACGTGTCTGGCCAGGTCGGCTCCAGGGCTTCCCCGACTGGAAGTCTGTGGGTTGCAGGTTCAGAAGAACCGGCATCGTTCACAGGAGCTGGGGGGCGGGGAGGGGTGGGCAGAACAGGAAAGGACTATTGCTTTGGAACACGTCATTGTACAGACGAGCAAGAGGCCCCGAGAGGAATGTTGTGGTCGTGAGGCCTTCCCTGAGCGGGGCTCCTGTCTCCCAGTCCGTTCTTTCTGTTCCCTGCCTATATCCTGGGCGTGTTGGTGGGCCCAGGCTCCTCTGCGTTCTGAGGTCAGGAAACCAGGGCTGAAGGAGCAGCAGTCTGGCCAGGGTAGCAGGCTGGCTCCTCTGCGGGTCCAGCCTGGGCTTCCCAGGTTCCAGCCCCTGGGCCCTTTTCACTGTAACTGGAAACCGCACAGAGTGTCACGGGTTAGATCCCCGTCCATGCAGCCCGGGCCCTGCCGTGTACCGAGCAGGATGCTAGCCGTCACGCTCTGTCCTTCTACGTGGACACAGCGACCTGTCCCTATAGTTCATTCACCGCAGTCACTGTATCTGGTGATGGCCAAGTCTGCTTTCCCATCAGAGCACGTACCCTGCTGTGCCGTGATGGTTTGGAGAAGCGCCCGGGGTGGAGCAGGGCTGGTCTGTCTGCCGTAGGGACAGTGGCGGGCACAGCGCAGTGAGTGGCAGGTGACCAAGCTCCAGTCCGTCTGCCCGCAGCCCATGGGCTCCCTCTCGTGGGGCGGGGGCAGCAGGTGCTTAGGGAAGGGCCCCTCATTCTGGATGTGGGAAGAGGCTCGTCTCCTCTCAGAAGTAACGGAGAAGTGGGCGCTGTGTCACCGTGTCCTCCCTTGTGTCTTCCTAGTATGGGATGGCCTTGGATTGTAGGGACTGCTCTGAATAGAACACATGGGATGAGAAAGCAATGGGCTACCTGGGAGGTTTTTAATAGAGGGCACAATTAAGTACTGAGGGGTTTCATAAGAGCTGTTTAAAGAAGACAAGCCTGCGTCTCCCCTGCAAGCCCCAGCCCTTCACCAAACAGAGCAGTCTAGAAGAGGCAGGAACCTTGGATCCGTGGGTTCTGTTCAGGGCGGTTGGCACGTGTAGCCCTTGCTTGCGGGACAGCCTGCTCCGGGCTTCTGGAGGGGGACTGATGCCTACCTTATCGTCACCTGTCGGGGAGGGGGTCCTGCAGTTTCCTAGCTATTCACAGATGTGTGTTTGGAGAGCTATAAACATGGAGCCGATCAGATGGGGTCTGTAGAAATTCGGACTTCTCCTTTCTTGGCCTGCAGCCTTAAGACCTGGAACAGAAGAGCATGTTTCTGAGCGGCCTTCTCGGGAAGGAGGGAGCTTAACCTTGTTTCTCAGGAAGAAGCAGCATCTTGGTTTAAAATAGAGTGATGCCAGTTAGTAAACAGGGAAGTGAACGAGGAGCGGCAGCCTCGGGTGAATGATGCAGGGGGCGTATGAACGGGAGCTAGTGAGCGTTCATTGATGAACGTAATGGCATATGGTAAATGGCCACCCGAGAGACAGTGCTCGGGAGAGACCCGACTCACTCTGTCATTGATTCCGGCCTAATGCATTTTTAATGGCTACCCAGATGCATTTCCTAATTGGTGATTACATCACTGTGTGTTCCAGAATAAAGCATGAATCGTCTTCCAGTGATGAGGAGCAGGCAGCTGCCAAGCCATCAAGTACAGGCCACCTCCCTCTATTGTCGAACGTCAGCTACAGGAAGACCCTCCGGCTCACTTCAGAGCAGCTAGTACGTGTCTCCTCCTTCCCTTGCCATGTTCATGGGCGCTGGCCGAGGCGGGGCCACCCGGACTCAGCGGCCTGGTGGCCTGGGTGCCCCTCCCCCTGCCTGAGGCCAGCCCCATGGTCTTGCTTCCCGTTGTCTTCCCCGATGGAGCCTCGGAGCCTCCATTATTCAAGTGTTGGAGGAGGCTAGCCCGAGGAAGTGGATTTATCCTTAGATGTAAAGACTGACAGACCCAAACCTCCTAGGCTCTTTTCCTTTTTAGAGACGCGTTTGTTAACTCAAGTGCATCTCCTAAATTGGGGGAAATCATGCACTTGTGATGGGGTTTAGAGAGTTTTAGGTGGCAGGGGACGATCATGGTCACGGTGTAATCTTCTCTGGGGGTGGACCACCAGTTTTGGTCAGACCCTTCTTTCCCTGGACCTTGGTTCCCATAAACAGTCAGTGAGAAAATATCCTCCCTCTTTTGCTTTTATTGTAAGAAGAAGCGGGGGGCCAGGCTAAGCTGTGATAGAGCTTCATGGGAGAAGGCCAGGCCCAGACCCCCACTTCATGCCGCCAGGGCGCCCCTGCAGCTGTGTGGCACGTGGCTCAGGCCAGCGACGCCCGGGGACCTGGAGTCAGGCAGCCAGCTGGCGTGCCCGAGAGGGTCCCCGCAGTGAGATGCAAAATCACCAAAAGGTAATTTTGCTTTCTGCGTCCGCTGAGAATTCTTTGGGTCTGCAGTTATTCAGGGAAACAGATTTCCACACTTGGTTTTATCTCCCCTGTTGTGGCCCTTCGTATTTATTCATGGAGCAGTATGTGCGTCCCGTTCTGAAGGTGTGGTTCCTGTGGGGGCTGGGCGGCCTGTCATTGGGCCCCGCAGGAAGCCGGTGAGCTTACTGTAGGGGGCGGCCGGTGGGAAGAACTGGGCTCAGGTTGCCCAAATCCTGGAGACAGCTATGCTCATCTATAGGCAGAATCATATAGCGGCCTAGGGCAGTGAGTCTAAACGATCATCTAATCTAGCATCTCATGGAATGGGGTCCGAATAGCTGTCAGTCTGGGCCTTCCCCTCAAGTGGGCACATGGCTCATGTTTTTCAGAAAAGCTTGAAGTTAAAGAATGGCCCCAATGACGTGGTGTTCAGCGTGACCACACAGTACCAAGGCACGTGTCGCTGCGAAGGCACCATCTATCTGTGGAACTGGGACGACAAAGTCATCATCTCAGACATTGATGGGACCATCACCAGGTAGGTGTGGCCGCCTCGGGGGCTGTGGGCACGTTCACCTTCCTTTGGGGCCCCGGGGCCTGGAGCCGGCATCTCCGTTCTCCGTGGTGCCGCGGGACTCATGCAGTTCTCTTTCTGGTGCTGCCATGGAATCTTGGCTCCTTGCTCTAAACAGCCGTAGTTGGGGCGTGGTGCTTGTTTCCCTGATGTTGCTCATGTAGATGCTTTCCAAGAGCGGCTTTCCAAACGGCATTTTCCCTTTGAGTTAGCAAGTCACGGACTTGATGTGTGATCAGTGAGAAGGTGCTCTTTGGGTATTAAGAAACCCCTCTGTGAGCATTCGCCTCTGATTACTCCAGGCTTGGGCTTTCTCTCCAGCAAGTAGGTCGTGGGTCTCGTTGGCATATTTTATGAGGTGTTTCCAGTACAGTGAATCCCTGTTGTCCTGCCCCTTTTAGTGTATCCTTCTTGTTTCTGTCTTTATTTAGATCAGATACTCTGGGCCACATTCTGCCCACCCTGGGCAAGGACTGGACCCACCAGGGCATCGCTAAGCTGTACCATAAAGTGAGCCAGTAAGTACCGGGCCCCTGTCCGCGTCTCCCGCATGCTGCTGGTGTGCACACAACACCAGGCCGGCAGGGTCTTGACCTTGAGCGTGACTTGCAGAGAGGGGTGCACCTCAGTCAAACGGGGTCACTGGGGGTGTGGAGGGTTCTGAGGGCGCATTGAGCGCTCATCCTGACCGTTCCTGAGTGTGAATTCAGTGTCGAAAGACAAGACAGGAAGTGATGGGAGGTGGTGTTAGGGGAGGGCTCGAGATGCGCTTCCTACTGAGGCCTGTCTCCTCAGGTGCGTGAGATGGTCCTCTGATACCTGCCGAGCCCGGTAGTTTAGGCCGAAGAGGGGGCAGATTCCAAGCAGGGTTTAGTGTGGTGCTCGTCCCGTACACTGGCCTGGGGGGGTCCTCTGCTGTGTGGCCACAGTGCGGGACAGCGCCCACTCTGGGGCCACACCTGTGTGTCCAGGTGGGAGAGGAGATCTTAAACTGTTGTCCTCTGTCGGGCCTGTGTTACTTCGCTTCCTAGCTTTTCAAAATTACTGTAAGAACAACATTAGTTCCCTGGGAAGTGCTCGGTGTGCACTCCCATAGCTGCTCGCACGTGGCCGGGCACCTTCCGGCCTGCTCTGCTCAGTGCCGCGGCCGTTCTGCCCGCTGTCGTCTGTCTCGGGTCACGGCCCATCAGGTCTCTCCCTCCCCAAGCTGGCTCGTCACTCTCTCCATCTTTCTGTGGACGAGTCTCCGCACCGTGAATGCTTTCTGTTCTCCAGCCACTTGTGCTGGACGGTGCCGTAGGCCACGGCAGGACAGCTGCACCTCTCCCTGGCTGAGGAAGGTGAGGAATTAGGCAGCAAGGGGACGTCAGGCTGGAAAACCAGGCGCGGCGGGCAGGCTGATGTGTGCTCACCCCTGGCCCGCGCACATGACAGTGGGGGTTTGGGGGCTGGCACTCGGAGCTAAGCCCGTTCTCTGTGAGCACCCATGAGTGAAGCATACCTTCCTGCCCCTCATTCATTCAGTCACCCAGCATTTATTGAGTGCCTGTTGTGTGCTCGGCCCAGTGACAGATGCTTGCAATGTCAGGAAGTAGACTCGTCTGGCGCCTGGGCTGCAGGGGAGGGGGAGGGGTTGTGGTGGGAATGGGGCCTCAGAGCCCAGTGGGACTGAGAGCTTCAGATCTCTTAGGTGCCCCGCTCATTGGCTTGACCTTACTTTTCCAGATTTCCTCTCCAAAAA
>PITA01019863.1:0-36477 GCA_004023965.1 Spilogale gracilis | reverse complement strand
TGGGAATTATAGTAATGCTGACTTCACAATAAGGGTCTGGAAGTTTTTCTTCTGTTTCTATATTTTGAAAGAGCTTCAGGAGAATAGGTGTTATTTCTTCTTTGAATGTTTGATAGAATTTCCCAGGGAATCCATTAGGTCCTGGGCTGTTGTTTTTTGGGAGGTTTGCTATCATTTTCTTCATTCTCGTTACTAGATATTTTGTCAATTTCTTCCTGTTTCAGTCTTGGAAGTTTATAGCTTTCCAGGAATGCATCCATATCTTCTAGGTTGTTAAACTTATTGGCATATAATTGTTGATAGTAATTTCTGATGATTGTTTCTATTTCCTTGGTGTTAGTGATCTCTCCCCTTTCATTCATAATTTTATTAATTTGGGTCTTCTCTCTTTTCTTTGGATTAGTTTGGCCAATGGTTTATCAATCTTATTAATTCTTCCAAAGAATTAGCTTTTAGTTTTGTTTATCTGTTTTACTGTATTTCTGGTTTCTAATTCATTTATCTCTGCTCTAATCTTAGTTATGTCTTGTCTTTTGTGTGGGGTAGGTTTAATTTGTTGTTGATTTTCCAGTTCTTGAAGGTGTAATGAGAGTTGGTGTATTTGGGATTTTTCAGTTTTTTTGAATGAGGCTTGGATGGCTGTGTATTTCCCCTTAGAACTGCCTTTGCTTTATCCCATAGGTTTTGGATCGATGTATCTTCATTCTCATTGGTTCCCATGAAGTGTTTCAGTTCTTTGATTTCCTGGTTGATCCACAGATTCTTGAACAGGATCGTCTTTAGCTTCCAAGTGTTTGATTTTCTTCTGACCTTTTTGTTTTGATTGAGTTCCAGTTTCCCGGCATTGTGGTCAGAGAATATGCAGGGAATAGTCTCAGTCTTTTGGTATTGGTTGAGCCCTGATTTGTGACCTAGTATGTGGTCTATTCCTCCATCCCCTCACTTTCAATTGGAAGTGTCTTTAGATTCAAAATGTATCTCTTGTGAACAACATATGGTCGGGTCCTGTTCTTTTATCTAGTCTGCCACCCTGTGCCTTTTTATTGGAGCATTTAGGCCATTCACATTGAGAGTGATTATTGAGAGATACGTTTGTATTGACATCATGTTGCCTGTGGAGTTCATGTTTCTGTAGATTACCTCTGTAAATTTCTGTTCTGTGTCACTCTTGGCTTCGTTTCTGTTTTATAGAACCCCTCTTAATATTTCCTGTAGTGCTGGCTTGGTGGTTGCATAATCTTTTATAAATTTGGCGGTCCTGGAAGCTCTTTATCTTTTCTTCCATTCTGAAAGGCAACTTTGCTGGGTACATTATCCTTGGTTGCATTTTTTTTTTTTTTCATGTGATTTCCTGAATATTCCTGCCAGGTTTCTGTGGATAAGTCTGACGTTATTCTGATGGTCCTTCCTCTATACATAAGGGATTGCTCCCCCCTAGCTGCCCTTAAGACATATTTTTTGGTTTTATGATTCATGAATTTCACAGTTATGTGCCTGCAGGTTTTTCTGGTCTCCTTGATCTTGGGGGGTGTCCTTTCTGCCTCTAGGACACGAACACTTGTTTCATTCCCTTATTAGGGAAATTTTCATTCGTGATTTGTTAACTATATCTTCTAGGCTTCTCTCTCAACTCCTTCAGGGATTCCAATAATTCTGATATTGGTGCGTTTCATGGCATCATTTATTTCCCTAATTCTATTTTCGTGCGATTTTAGCTGTTCCAAGACTTCTTTTGCTCCTCCTCCTTAATCCATCTGCCTTCTAAATCAGTAATACAATCTTCCACTTCACTTACTCTGTTTTTTAATGTATTTAAATTAGTTTTCATCTCATTAATATCCTTTCTAACCTCGACTTTCACTTCTGTCTTAGGGCTTCCATTTTGAGACTAATGTTCTTTTCCAATTTAGCCATTGCTTGGACGATTGCTACCCTGAATTCCATTTCTGTCATATTGTTTATGTTCATTTCCAGTAATTTTGTGACAGGGGTTGCAGTCTCTGGGTTTTTCTTCTGTTGGTTGTTCCTCCTCCAAGTTTATGGTGATGGGTGGTTTCAGATGTATAGATGAATTTATCAACCACTGTCCAGATGAATTGCTCACTGGAAGGTTTTGGAGCAATCAGAAGTCACCACTGAAAAGGAAGAAGAAAGGAAAAAGAGAAAGATGAAGAGAAAGGAAGCAAGCAAAAAACCCAGCCAGAATTGTAGGATTTGTATATTACAAAGGCAAAAACAATTACACAGAAACTGTGACAGAATAGGGCAGGAAGGTGAGTGCAAACTCTCCTTGTGGGCAAGAAAGTATTTCAGCTCTTCCTGGGTTTGTCTTGTTATTATTGTTAGAGGAGACCACTTTCTAAAGATATAGGGAGATTAAAACTAGTTTGTATATGGGGGTAGTATTGAATAGGAATGCAGGATTACCTTGAAGCTTATAACTATATGTACATTTAAAAGAAAAAAAGAATAAAGGAAAGAAGAGAGAAGAAAGGAAAAAAAAACAAAAAAAAAACAAAAGAAGCAACAACAACAACAACAGAAAACACAGGTGTGTGTTTGAAAAAATTACAAGGTAAAAAGTTATTTTGGAGTATTGTATTAAGTACCACGTAATAATAAGTGGGTTAAAAATTAAAAGAACAAAAAACGGGGGAATGAATTTTAAATTTAAAGTGGAAACTTTAAGGTAAGAATAGAGGACCGTTAAAAAAGGAAATAAAGTGAAAGTTGTATCTATAAAGCGCAACTTTTAGGGTAGTACCAGGAGCTTAATATGTTGCCTTTCCCCTGAGGTTGGGGTTTTTCAGTTTTGGTGTTGTCCTCCTGTTCTTTTGGCTTGCCTGTTGGGGGAGGGGCCTGCCGCACTGTTTTTCAGTCCCTTCTACCTGGTCTGAATCCCTCCACCCCCTTCCCAGGGGCTGGGCTCCATGGCCACCAGATTTTCAGGCTTTTGTTTTCTGGAGGATTTGTTCTTTTGCAGCTTTTTGCAGCTTTTCAGAAAGTCAGGCCAGAGGAAAATTTCTGTGCCCAGACCTCTTTCCCAGAGAGAACCCTAAGGTAACAACCCTCTGGATGGTGTGGACCTCACAGCCTCTCCCTGGATCTTCCCCTTTGGCTGCTTGTCACTTTGGGTGCACCCTTGTTGGCTTCCTCCCCGACATCCCTTTGTCTTTGGATATCACTCCGATCGCTCCCACCTCACTCTACCTCTTTGTCGATGCTCTTCTTCCTCCATAGAGATCCAGAAGTGTGAAATACTACATTTCAGGCTGATTTCCTGGGTGCTCACAGTATTCTTGCAGTACTTTTTGCAGGTATTCATCTCACTTCAGAGTACTCCCCGAAATGGGGTCACCTAGCTTTCCGCCATCTTCTCCTGTGCCTGTTTTTTATTTTTTTTTAAAGATTTTATTTATTTATTTGAGAGAAAAGTGAAAGAGAACATGAGGGGGGAGAAGGTCCGAGGGAGAAGCAGACTCCCCGTGGAGCTGGGAGCCTGATGTGGGACTAGATCCCAGGACTCCATGATCATGACCTGAGCCAAAGGCATGGCTTAACCAACTGAGCCACTCAGATGCCCCTTCTCCTTGTTTTTAAAGACAGGACACAGTTGTGATCTCAAGAAAACTTCTTTGCCCATCTCTTCCTTCCTCTTCTTTTCAGCATGGGTTAGGTGTACTCCTGTGTTCTTACAGGATACATCTTTTGGAGTCATGGGGTTTGTATTGAAGTTTTTGAATACTGTGATATTGAAATTGTCTGTTTCCATACATATATGACTCATTGAATATTAAGATGGTCTTATGCATTTTGTATATTTAGAAGTTGGCTCTTTAAGTGTAGAGAAGCTCAGTAGATACATTAAATGCAGATAACCGTATCTTCCCCTTAAAGGATGGATACTGTATTTAAAACCATAATAGAGGGGCACCTATGTGACTCGGTTGGTTGAGTGGCTACCATCGGCTCAGGTCATGATCCTGGAGACCTGTGATTGAGCCCCGTTTTGGGCTCCCTGCTTGGCGGGAAGCCTGCTTCTCCCTCTCTCACTCCCCCTGCTTGTGTTTCCTCTCTGGCTGTGTTTCTCTCTGTCAAATAAATAAATAAAATCTTTTTAAAAATAAATAAATAAATAAAACCATAATAGAAAGAAGTGTGTAGTTAATGTAGCAAGACAGTTAATTATACTCAGCATGTCTTCACATTGCTTATTATTTGATAAGGCACTGTAGAGGGGTTCAAAGATGAATATGGAAAGATAGGAGTTGATAAACTAAGTTGATGTAAAGGTCACCCAGGCAACAAGAATAGAATTTTCAAAAGTGCAAAGGTAAAAAAGCCACTGTATGTAGCTAGGGAATAGTTTGGCTAGAGTGTAGTTATATATAGAAAAGTAGTGACAGATGTTAGGGGGCGGGGAGCAGATTATGGAGCCAGATCACATAGGGTCTAATATGCTATGCTAATAAGAGCTTGATATTCCATATTTGTGAGTTATTAAAAGCTTATAAGCTAGAGAATTACAAGGGACACTTGTATGGTGTGAATTAGAAAAGAAAATTTATGTCAGTTCGTTCTTTTTCTATACCTTAATTTTTGGCTTCTCTTAGTTTTAATTTTACATCTGACTTTAAGTCACAGATTTGATGGAGGATTATATAGAAATATAACTAGAAAAAGTTGTTTTACATTAAGTAGCAATCCAAGAGTAATGTAAAAAGAAGAGAAAGAGCATTTTCTTTTTGCCAAATAATTTAGGCAAGATGCTATATATTTAAATATCTAAATAGTTAGGTTGTACATGGGTGGTTTCTTTAATGATTTCAATCAGTGATTTCTTTAATGATTTCTCCCAGTTCACAGAGGAAAAAAAATATGTACAATACAGAGTTCTACCAATTTACGTTACTCTGTCCACCAAGATATTTTCAACAGTTTTGTTTGCCAGTAAGCAAAGAAAAAAAAAAGAACATGGCAAATATAATTAATAAGTTGCAAATACATATTGATAGTTTTAGCTGATTATGGATAATTTGACAGTTTGGTTTTTATACCAAATTTGTATGTGTAATGTAATTATAAGAACATAATCTCAAATAAATAACGTTTTAAATAAAAGGTTTTAAGAAACAGTTAAATATGACAGTATTTGATGATGATCCACAGGGTACTGAAGAAGTGTGAGAACCATTTATATCCTCCAGCTTATCTGAGTCCCTGATTATGGTGCAATTGCCAGTACTTTAGTAATTTCTTCTAATTACTAATTCCGTGATAGGGAATTTGGTTGGTAGCGAGATTTAGGTCAAAGGTTATTAATTATATTTAAGTCTTATTTTAAAACAAGTATCATGGTCGGTCCCTGGGTGGCCCACTTGGTTAAGTGTAGCATCTGCCTTCAGTTCAGATCATGATCCCAGGGTCCTGGGGTGGAGTCCCACATCAGGCTCCATGCTCAGTGGGGAGCCCCCTTCTCCCTTTCCCTCTGCCTTCCACTCCCTCTGCTTCTGTGCATGCGTGCGTGCTTGCTCTCTCTCTCTCTCTCTCTCTCGTAAATAAGTAAAATCTTTTAAAAAAGTCATGGTAAGAGTATATAGACTAGAATAACTGAGATCTATTTTAATTTTTTAATAGTTTAAATTTTTTTCTACTAATAATTAAAATTTATTAATTTCTTTCCATATGCTATAAATACTGTCAAGCATGCCCTTTGAAGAAGATTTAGGTTAAGTAGAAAATTGTCAAAAAACTGAAGTAAGAAATCACCCATCCCATCAGACAGAGATACTCTCTTGGTAGCCTTATTATCTCATCTATATCATATATACTCTTTGTTCAAACATGAAATTTCAATACAAAATTTGGATTTGCCATATCTACAGTTTTATATCCCTCTTGTCACCTATTAGATTTGATTTTATTTGTTAATTGTTATACGTCAATGTTGTTACATACAAAACTGTATACTAACAGTATAACAACAGTAAGATCTTATAATGTTTTTGGTTTGGTTTGGATTGGTTTTTGACTCTAGTTTTTTCTTCTAAAAATTTTATTTTTTGCCATATAGATTTGCTGTCTTTTGCTTTGTTTGGCTACCAATAGAAAATGACACCACCTTCAGTAAAAATTAGTTTGACTCGTTTCATTAACAAGTAGGTTGAAGCCATCAGTCATGCCATGATGAGTTTGCAAGATTTATAGTAAGAATATATCTTAAAAATATATTTTAGTGTTTCTAGTCACAGAGCTTAGCTAACTTTCTCGTATCTTCGTCACTCTACCATATTTTGTAATTATCCTTTTCAGCATACTTGTGATTAATTTGCCAGTCTAGAGAAAGTAGTAGAAATAGAACCTGTCTTGACAAAAGGCCAGTAGAACTTTTGAAATTACACTTTATCATACTTTTAGTAATAGTTAACATATACTAAGTGCCACTCTCTGTCACTCTGTTTAAAGGGCTTTACCAGTATTATATTATCTAATCCATATAACTTTAAAGATAAGTGGTGATTTATATGACCTGTTTTACAAATGAGAAAAGGAGGCACAAAAAATAATTCACTCAAACTAGTTAGTGACAGCACATGGATTGGAATCCAGACTCCTTGGCTCAAGAACCCAGGTAGTTAAAATCACTATGCTGTAATGCTTAAGAGTAAGAGCTGTAGGGATTGTGAGAAAGAAGCCTTTATACTTGAGAGTGAGGCTGGAGAGAGAGGGATCATAAAGGATTTCAAGGAGGAAGGAACATTTAGAAATCTGTTAAAAATAATTGTATGTGTGAAATATGTGAAAATCTAAAGGAAATAGTTGAAGTATGGTGACTATATGTAGACTTTGAGGTATAATGACTATACAGCAATTAGTGTATGTTTTAATAGCTTATCAATTTGAAAAATACGTACATCTGGTGGCAAAAATTTTATTGTGTATAGGTAATATGTATGCTAAAAAATGTCTCCTCTCACCAGTCCCTTTCTCCTCTACTATTAAGAAACTACTGTTACTAGCTTCTTTTCGTCAATTGTGTGTCTAATAGCCATCTCAAATTTTAACATATTCAGAATTGAACTTGAGGTTTGTTTTGTTTTGCTTTTCTAAGCCTATTCTTGCATTCTGAATAAATTACTCCAGTGTCTACCAAGTTGCTCTGGCAAAAAAACTAGCTTTTTTTCATTGATTCTTCCTTTTTATTTATTTCTCCTGTTAAGCATATCAACCAGTTGTGAGCCTTTCTGTAAAACTCTTCCCATTTCTCTGTTTCTCACCACTTAAATATAAGTTATTATCATCTCTTGACTGGAATACTGTTGTAGTTGCCTGACTTTTGTTTTCTTTTTTCTCCAAGAGTTCCATCTTCTACTTATCAGTCAGAGTGAATTTTTAAAAATGTACATACATTAAGAGAAATCATTATCCTGCTTAAAGTGCTACATGGGCATTTAAGCTATAGTAAGGAGTTTGGCTTACCATTTTACATACCTGCAAATCCATTTCTCACCTTAGAGCCTTCATACTTGTTCTTTCTTTTATCTAGAATACTCTGTCCCTAAGATTTTTTTTGGTTTGTGGGTTTGATTTGTCATGGCTGGCTCCTCCTATAAGTTCCTCAGAGAAATTGTTCTTGAGTATCTTTCTCAGAGCTTATAGTATGTAAGTGGTAATTAGAACTAATGTTTGTATATATGTATTTGTTTACTCACTTTTCGTATCTTACTCATTTTTTGTATTTTCAGTGAGATAGGAACCTTGCCTGTGTTGGTTTTGTTATAATTATTGCCAGTATGTACACAGCCCACTACATATAAGTAATTAATATTGAATGAAGGAATAAATGAATGAGTGAACAAATGAATGAGTGAACAAATGAATGGATCTGTCTGGAATTTGTTTTGATCAAGGAGTAAGGTTGAAGTCCACCTTTATTTTTTCTCATATTCAGCCAATTGTTGCAGCATTATTTTTTCCATTGTTTTATACCATTTTTATAATACATTAAATTGTTGGTGTGCTTGGATCTATTATTTTTGAAGTTTTTATTTAAATCCCAGTTAGTTAAAATACAGTGTAATATTAGTTTCAAGTGTACAATTAGTGATTCAGCACTTCTATACATCAACTGGTGCTCATTACAAGTGCTCCTTAATCCCTGTATGTCAGTGTAAACATATGGGTGCATGTATCCCTTTGAATTAGTATTTTTGTATTCTTTGGGTAAATACGTAATAGTGTGATTGCAGGGTTACAGGGTAGTTCCATTTTTAACTTCTTGAGGACTCTTCATACTGTTTTCCAGAGTGGCTGCACCAGTTTGTGTTCGTACCAACAGTGGAAGAGGGTTCTACTTTCTCCACATTCTTGCCAACACCCCCTGTTTTTTGTGTTGTTGATTTTCGCCATTCTGATAGGTATGAGGTGATCTTTCATTGTAATTTATGATTTGTATTTCCCTGATGATAGTGGCATTGAGCTTATACAACAATACCCATAAAATGAATAATCTGGTTAAAAATAGGCAGATGGCATGAATAAACATTTTTCCAAAGAGAGCTTTTTGTTAACTCTCAGGGGTTCTATTCAGCATAGTACTGGAAGTCCAAGCCACAGCAATCAGACAACAAAAAGAAATTAAAGAATTTCAGATCAGCAAGGAATAAGTCAAACATTTGCTATTTGCAGATGATACTATATATAGAAAATCCAAAAGACTCACTGGAAAACTACTAGAACTGATAAACCAATTCAATAAAGTCACAGGACGCAAAATCAACCTACAGAAATCTGTTGCATTTCTATACGCAAATAATAAAGTAGCAGAAAGAAAAATTAAGGAATCATTCCATTTACAACTGCACCAAAACCATAGAAACCTAGCAATAAACCTAACCAAAGAGGTAAAAGACCTGTACTCTGAAAACTGTACAAAGTGGTGAAAGGAAGTGAAGATGACACAAAGAAATGGAGAGACATTCCATGCTCCTGGATTGGAAGAACAAATATTGTTAAAATGTTTACACTACCCAAAGATTCAGTGCAATCCCTATAAAAATAAAACTGATATTGTTCATAGAGCTGGAACAAGGAATCCTAAGATTTGTAGGGAATGGTAAAAGACCTAACTAGCCAAAGCAACCTTGAAAAAGAAAAAGAATGCTGGAGGCATCACAATTCTAGACCTCAAGCTGTTTTACAAAGCTGTAGTGATCAAGACAGTATGGTACTGGCATAAAAGTGAACACATAAATCAAACAGAACAGAATAGGAGACCCAGAAATGGACCCAAGCTTACATGGTTACTTAATCTTCGATAAAGCAGGAAGGAATATCCAGTGGGTAAAAGTCAAATCTCTTCAACAAATGGTGTTGGGAAAACTGCACAGTAATATGCAAAAGAATGAAGCAGGACCACTTTCTTACACGATATGCAAAACTAAATCTAAATACCTAAATATAAGACTTGAAACCATAAAAACCCTAAAAGACCACATAGGCAGTAACTCTTTGACATCAGCTGTAGCAACTTTTTCCTTGATATGTCGTCTCTTTAGGCAAAGGAAACAAATACAAAAACAACACTTTTGGAACTGTATTGAAATAAAAAGCTTCTGTACAGCAAAGGAAACTTCCATCAATAAAACTGAAAGGCAACCTACAGAATGGGAGACTATATTTGGAAATGACATACCTGAGGAAAGGTCTGTATTGGAAAATATAAAGAATTTATGTAGCTCAACACCAAAAAAATAATCCCGTTAAAAACTGGAGAAGACATGAGCAGACATTTCTCCAAAGAAGACATCTAGATGGCCAACAAACACATGAAAAGATGCTCAGCATTACTGATTATCAGGGAAATAAAGATTTTTTTTTTTAATTTGACAGAAACACAGCTAGAGAGGGAGGACAAGCAGGGGGAGTGAGAGAGGAAGAAGCAGCCTTCCCACTCCAGGATCATGACTTGAGCTGAAGCAGATGCTTAAGGACTGAGCCACCCGGGCGCCCCAAGGGAAATGGGAAAACTACAATGAGATATTATCTCACACCTGTCAGAATGGCTAAAACCAAAAGGGCAAGAAATAAGTGTTGGTGTGGATGTGGAAAAAAAGGAATGTTTGAGTACTGTTGATGAGAATGCAAATTGGTGCAGGCACTGTGGAAAACAGTATGGAGTTTCCTCAAAAAGTTAAAAATAGAACGACTGATCCAGTAATTGCACTGCTGGGTATCTACCCAAAGAATACAAGAATAGTAATTCAAAAGGATACAGGTATCCTGATATCAGCATTATCTACAAATTATGTAATTTGAATGTAATTATCTACAAATTATATAACTAGATTATCTACAAATTATGTAATTAGCATTATCTACAAATTATGTAATTAGAATCCCAAGTATCCATCAACTGAAGAATGGATAAAGAAATAGTGGTATAGATCTACAATGGAATATTGTTCAGTCATAAAAATGAATGAAATCTTGTCATTTGCAATGACATGGATGAAGCTAGAGAGTACAATGGTAAGTGAAATAAGTCAGAAAAAGAAACATATTGTCTGGTTTCTTTATGTGTGGAATTTAAGAACCAAAACAAGTAAAGGGGGGAAAAGAGACAAACCAAGGAACAGATCTTAACTGTAGAGAAGAAACTGTTGGGTATCATGAGGAAGGTAGGTAGGGGAATAGGTGAAATATGTAATGGGAATTATAGAGTACACTGATGATAATGAGCTCTGAGTAATATGGAATTGTTGAATCACTATTTTGTACAGCTGAAACTAATATAATAGTGTATGTTAATTATAGTGTAAGTCAAATAAAAAATTTAATGAAAGCATTTGAAGTTTAAAATAGGAGATCTTTTGGGAAGAGTGATTTCAGTAGTGTAAGTGCAGGCAAATGCCAGAATGGGGTGTGAATGAAACATGAAATGGGCCAGGAATTTAGATGTCACTCTTTACAAGGGGAATGTTCTTTTTTTAAAGTGTTTATTTAAAGATTTTATTTATTTTATTTTAGAGAGAGAGTGTGTGCAAGCAAGGGGAGAGGCAGTGGGAGAGAGAGAATCTCAGTCTAGGGGCTTCATCTCATATTCTGAGATCATGACTTGAGCTAAAACCAATAGTCTGATGCTTAACTGACTGAGCCATCTAGGGTTATGGTTTGTTTGTTTGTTTGTTTGTTTTTAAGATTTTATTTATTTGACAGAGAGAAACATAGCCAGAGAGGGAACACAAGCAGCAGGGGTGAGAGAGGGAGAAGCAGGCCTCCCGCCTAGCAGGGAGCCCGAAGTGGGACTCGTTCCTGGGTCTCCGGGATCATGACCCGAGCCGAAGGCAGTCACTTAACCAACTGAGCCACCCAGGCGCCCCTATGGTTTGTTTTTAGCATGGTAAACTTTTACAGGTTTGTATGCTAAAGACAACTAGCATGTAGAGGTTGCAATTGCAGAAGATAATAAATGAAATACAAATTTTGAAAACCAGTGTTAGGATTAGCTTTTGGTAAGAGAACGAGAAGCACATTTTTTCACTGAAGTTTAAAGTAGCATTTAGATAATTTTGTTCTATGAGAAACATGAAATGGGAGCACTTACATAAAACTACTCACGGAGCTCTTTCATAAAAGCTACCAGTGTTTTAGGGCATCTGGGTGGCTCAGTTGGTTAAGTGTCTGACTCTTGATATCAGCTCAGGTCTTGATCTCAGGGTTTTTGAGTTCAAGCCCTGTGTTGGGCTCCATGTGGGTGTGGAGCCTAATTAAAGAATACAACAACAACAACAACAACACACAAACACAAGTGGGGTAGAGAAAGTCTGCTACTGTGTTATGATGGGTAGCGGGGTGAAGCATTTGAATAATGATAATGTTTTGAAATTGCTTTTATGGAGTACTGTTGAGGGAACTGACCTCCTTTAGAAAGTCCTCTTAGGTGGGGTTGAATTCAGTTTAGGTTACACAGTATGAGGCAACAGTATGAGGTGGTGATTTTTCTTGCAGTAGTAGTAGTGGAGCTATTCGGGATGAAGTTTTTGGTTGAGATGCAAGAAAGAAATGGAATGCCTGAGACAGATAATTTGGTTAGGAGAGAAGAGCTTTGTCATGTATGATTGGTCCCAACTACATGTCTGTGTGAATCGCTAAAAGAGACTGAATTTTATTAGAGTAAATGAAGCAGTTGAATAAGGGATTGGAGGCCTGGATGACGCAATGAGTTAAAAATGTGGGAGTGGGAGGGCTGCTTGGGTGGTTAAGCATGGGACTCCTCGTTTTGGTGAGGTTGTGATTTCATGGTTGTGATATGGAGCTTTGTGTGGGCTCTACACTCAGTGCAAAGTCTTTTTGAGACTGCTCCCTCTGTCCCTTTATCCATGCTTACTCTCTTTTTCTAAAGTAAATAAATCTTTCTTTAAAAATGTGGGAGAAATAAGTAGCAACTGCTCGGAGAATAGAATGTAAAAAATATCAAGTGAGACATCTCATGGTCTGATAAATGCAAAAATACTTTTCGTAGGTATGAAGACTTCTTTTTTTCTGAAAATTCTTTTAGGTATTCGATAGTATTTGATACAGCTGAATCTGAGAGCAGTGGTTTCCAAACTTTTGTGATCTGGTTTTCCAAACAAAATATTTTGAATATGTGCCCTATTTATCAATCATTCTGTACTGTTATGTTTTACTAAAACATTTATTGAAATGTTACAGTCTAGAGAGATTATGCATGTTTTTAAAATAAGTATGGGCAAGGGCATTGTGATACTTCATTAGTTTTGAGAATCTTGGTTCACTACTTGGCTAAAGAGCTTTATGTTAAGTTTATTTTGGTAGTTGGTTCTAATGATTATTGTAGTTCAGAGCTCATAAAGATGGAAGGGCACTGTAAGCTGGGCTCACTACATTGTGATGCTTATCAAACAGACCAAAAAAAATTTTTTTTAAAGATTTATTCATTTATTTGAGAGAGTGAGACTCCGTGAGGGGGAGGAGCAGCAGACTCCCTGCTGACAGGGAGCCTGATGTGGGGTTCAATCCCAGGAGCCACGAGATCATGACCTGAGCCAAATCAGCTGCTTAACTGACTGAGCTCACCACCCAGGCACCCCTCAAACAGGTAAAAAAAAAAAAGTTTTTGTTGAAATTCAGTGTTAAGAGTTGTCTTCCCTAGGGGCACCTGGGTGGCTCAGTAGGTTAAGCGACTGCCTTCGGCTCAGGTCATGATCCCAGAGTCCTGGGATCAAGCCCTGCGTTGGGCTCCCTGCTTGGCGGGAAGCCTGTTTCTCCCTCTCACTCCCCTGCTGTATTTCTCTCTGTCAAATAAATAAAATCTTTAAAAAAAAAACAAAACAAAACAGTTGTCTTCCGTAATTTCAATTAGTTGGTCTTGAACACTGATATGAAGGTTCTGTTTTACTGGATAAGTTTCATTTATCCCTCCAAATCTTTTCTCCATCTTTGTGCAATGTGCTCTGAGGCTGATTTCTTGGGACTGCATCAGCTGGTCGGCTTCACGGTCTGGCTTCTGATTGGATTCAGTCAGTGGGAGGCGCTGACAGGAGATTAAGATTAGACAGGGTTGGGATATTCTAATGGCTTTCTCTTTGCTGGGCTACAGATTGTCAGTAACTGTGCTCCATCATTCTGTGGCCCTCTTCTGTAATTATAGCTTTCTTTGTTTCAGTAACTATCTCTTCTCTTTCCTCTTTTGGGCATAGAATGATGATAGCTCCCTAGCTAACCCAAGAGTGCTTGACTGTTGTACCTTTCTAGTTTTCCTTTAACCTTGGCTACACATTTGTGACTAGTCTCTTCATTAAACACCTCCTTTTTAGTTTATCTTCACAGGGTCTTGAGGGCTATGGTTAGATTTAAAAATTTTTTAAGTAAATGGGTTAAAAAAAATGACTGAAACTCTATTTATTCAGAGTATTTTTAAACACATTGGACTAATTGTTTCCAAGTTTTAATTGTACAGATACAATTTTTATACTGTTTTGATAACAAAAGTTTTAATTTTACAGATACAAATTTATATTGTTTTGATAACAAAAACAAAAATCACATAATAATGGAAACCTTTTCAGACATTTGTTTTTAGTGAGGGAGGGCAGTGTTAGTATATTAACCATAAGTAAAGCTTAATGTCAATTCACTTCTTTACTACTTACTTTAATAATTTGAAACAGAATTAAGCCTCTGAATTCTGAAATTCAGACATTTCCTGTTTAAAAAAAAAGGATAACTAAAACTCAGCAAGTCAACTGTAATTATTGCTTAGCTTTTGCTAATACTTAGCAATCTGTTATTTTCAAACTATTGTCAGACTGATTTTATAAAATAATTGTCTGAGTAGGCGGAGGAAAAGCTTGAATTTAGAAAGGGAGAGTGATTATAGTGTATTATTTTAATTGTTTATTGATTATCTGACAATTCTTATTTGGAGGTGAGACTTACTTATTTTATCTTATTGCATTTTATTCTCTGATGAATGAAGCCCAAGTAGTTTGTGACAGACGTTTAATAGGTATTTTACTCTAGAGAAAATTGATGACTGGAGTTTTTCAACTTAAATTTTATGTATGTAAACTTAAAATGAAAAATAAACAGCTTGGTCTGTATCCTTACAATATCGTGTATGCGCGCTTGATGCTCTGAAGTTACATCTAGTAACAAAACGAAGTCCTTATCTTTCTGGAGCTTTCATTCTGGTGAGATGGAAAATTGCCAAATAAACAGATAATTATACAGTATAATGTAGTGATAAACAGGAGTAAAAAGAAATGTATAAGAAATGGTCAGGGAAGTCCTCTTAGGTATGCTGGCATTTGAACAGATTTGGATGACGTGATAATGCCTAGCAGTACAGATACTGGGGGGAAGAGTTCCTTATATGAGGATAAGGATGATCAAGGGCAAAGCTCTTGTTGGTGTGACTGAGAATAATACAGGACTTGTGGCCAGAACACAAAGAGCTCTGATGAGCAGAGTGGTAGAAAATGGAGGTCTGGAGAGGTAGATACAGGTCATATTACACTATCTTTTACGCCTTCAAAACTTTGGATTTTAAGTATAATTGAAAAGGCTTTGGAGAAGACAGACCAGGGGAATGAGATGATCTGATTACCTGTTACAAGGATCACCTGGGTTGCTGCAAGGAGATCAAAAATAGAAGGCAGTCATGAAGAGATTGCAGTAGTCTAGGTGAGAGTTTGAACTGTACACAAACATACATACTACTTGGTGCTGTGTGTATTTTTACACATACATATACTTATATATAATTACTTTTGGGTTAAAAGATGTATCCGGAAACTGTTTTACATTCAGCAGTGTAATACAGATGTCTTTTACGGTGAGTCTGTATGTACTTCCTAATTTCTTTTGATGGATGGATGTTATTCCATGTTGTGGTATACATCGTTTAATCTATCATTAAAAGGACATTTATGTTTATAGGTTGTTCTTTTTAAATAACAATACTCTGTTTGTGTGTGTGTGTGTGTGAGAGAGAGAGAGATTGCTCACAGTTGTGGAGATAAGTCTGTAGGGTAAATTCCTAGGACCATGATGGGTCAAAGGATTTGGGCACATTAAATCTTAATGATTATTATCAAATTGACTTCCAAAAATGTTGCAGTTTTACATATTTAATAATGTTTTGTAACAGTTTTCCTTTTCTAGATTCTCCCCAACACTGAGTAATCATTATACTTTTTAATTTTTACACCTTGATATGAAAGAGACATCATAGTTTTCCTTCTCGTATTTTAATTATGAATGATAAATAATATCAAGGTATTAACTTTTTTTCTGATGAGTAGTAAAGGATATTTCTCTTTGGTCTTTGTTCTGAGAAAATACTGTTTAAAAAAGTAGTTTATATAATTTCACCTTCTCTACTTGTAAGAGTGAAATTAAAGGATAAAATTTAGTTTCTGACTTGTTTACATAATAATTTAGCCATTTAACTTACCATTTCCCTCAACTTTTATCCCCAGTGCTCTACATATACTGTGACCTTTGAGATGTCATCATGTTTCAATGCAATATTGTTTGTTAATGTTCTCTTCCATCAGTATTGATGAGGAAGTAATTAAAATTACAGAACTAGTTAGTTCACCAATAAAATGAACCCAAGTATACCCATTCAGTATCTGTTATTACCAGTCATCTTAGTATCTTTTGGCCCATATTGCTTTTGGCCCACATTCCTTTTGGCCCAGTTCACCATCATACAGATCTATGCTATTGTGCAGAAAATAATCACTGCCTGAAACAGTTTGTCTAGATTAGCCTAAATTCTTCAGGATTACTTGAAAACTTGAAGTCAGGCCCTACTTAAAGCTGAATCAGTTACAACATTATTTCCTTAAAACAAAGAAGACATATACTAGTGCCATAGTCAGTAGAACCTTGCTCCAGATGGCCTGAGACTAAGATTGTTATAAATGTTCTTCTTACGATATAAACCATTGTGAACAAAGTCCAGGATGAAAAGGCATTTGATTGTATTTCATGCCACAAAGGTTTGTTAAAGAAATCCTTTAGGAAAGCAGGAAAATTTGATTACAGGGTCAACTTTTAATTTACATAGAATTCATCCGACATACTGAATGCTTTGCTTACTTGCAGTATTGACTTGATTTTGCCATTGTAGAAACAACATGCTCAAAACCTTCAGAGACTCTGGCTTATTTTATAGAGGTAGAAGATATTTTCACTGATGCTTTTTATAATTAGCGGTTTTTACAGATTTTGACTTAAAAACTTGATGAGATTAATGTTGATAAGATTAATGTTTCTTTTCCCAGTGTAAGTGGTTTTAACCAATTATTTCAAATTCATTATGGGGATTTATTAATTAAAATGCTGAGACACTTTTTTTATCAATATTTTCAAGTATTAGATTAGTATATCAGTGCATTAATAGAATATTACAGGATGGGAAGACATTTGTGTGACGTTGAAAAGGGAATCTTGATTCCTAGACTCTTTTTATAGGTTAGGTAGTCCGGTTTCCAAATTTACATATATCGTAGTACTTAATATATTGTAATGTTTCATTTGTTTATAATTTCTTCAAAGTGTTTATGTACCATGAATTTTTTCTCCCAAAATGTTTTTGTAGTATTGTGCATTTACCTATACCAATAACAGGTAATACCAATACCTTCTACATATGAGGAAATGTAAAGATAAGCTGCATTTAATTTTGCAAACAATAAACTTTTTTCCATTAAAGAAGTAGTGTTTTAATCCTTAATTTAATGTGAAAGATTCATAAATTTCTTTTTTCTTTAACTTATTTGAGAGAAAGAAAAAGGGAGCATGAGCAGGGGGAGGGACAGACGGAGAGGTGGAGGGAAGAGCAGACTCCCTGCTGAGCGGAGAGCCTGACCTGGGGCTTGATCCCAGAACCCCAAGATCATGACTTTAACAAGTCAGATGCCTAACCGACTGAGCCACCCAGGCACCCCAAGATTTCTGTATTTCTTAAATGTAGGGAAGGGTCTGTCATTCAGGCTAATTTTATGTTATGGGTAAGGAAAATTATAATTAATGTAGGGCAGATAAAAATTTGGAGCATAGCTAAGTAAGGTTTAACTATATACTTTTTATATAGTTAGCAAAAGAGATTATTCTTAAGATGCTGGTTAAGAGGGTTTATTGCTTACCCAGAAGATTTGACCTTATGAATTGACTTATTCTTCTCCAAGGCACTTGAGAGAAAAGACAACGATAGCAGTTACATCTAGAGGCTATTATGGATTGGAGGATGAGAAGGGAACTGCATGTACCTCAACAAGGCGTCGGTCAACACCACGAAGTTTGGCAGGCTTGACAAGTGGAGTTTTTGAATCTATAATGGTTCAAGTTTTGAGACAGGAAGAACAGCTGAGAGCAAAAGAAGAAAAAAGGTAAATGTTACCAAAACAGAAAAAAAAAAGTCATTTTCAGATTTCTAGGAAGTACTTTTCAGAGAGTAGCTGTATAACTTTTGTGTGCCCACATCAAATTTTGGGCCCATTTTAGTAGTGTTGCAAAACGCATTTGTCACTCAAGTATGAATTCATAATGAAATATCCCAATGAAATTTGTTTAAAAATATAGTTTTAAATTTCAAACTAAATTACTTTGAAGCTAAATACAAATTTTTACAAAAGATTTCAGACTGTTTTCCAGATTTCTAGAAGTATTATCAAATGAATTATAAATGAAAGTAGAAGTATTATCAAATTTTAAATTAGAAGAGTTTTATATAGATTTTATAGCTTTAGAATAGATTTACAAACCTTTAAAATTAGGAGAAGCTCCAGAGAGTATGTGGTTCAAAATGACACATAGTTTCACCCCTGCCAGTTCCTCTATTGATATTAATTTTCTGGGTAACTCAGCCTAACTGGGCTTATCAGGAAAGAATGTTGTGCTTAGTGTTGCCTTTTACGGTCTGGGAGCATAGATTAATGGCATTTTTATAACGTTTTATTTATAACAAAAGAGACTAGGGCCCAAAGAGGTGATTACTCAAAAGGACTGGTGATTTTCATAATAAACCAAATCTCAAACTCAAACTATATTAGGAGTGATTGCTGATACAATAGGGAACTGTTAATACTACTCAAAGGTAATTTTATAATATGCCGTTACTTTCATAGTAGTAAATTTAGCTTGCTTTGATATTTGTATGATTAAAACTCAACCTTGAGACTTTCTCCTACCATACTTTTTTAATTCTAGTGATTAATTCATAACCCACTGTGAAATAACCTTTTTTCCCCTTCTAGAAAACCTCATAGAGCTGCTCCTCCTAAAGGAAAGGGGATTTTAGGAAAAGGAGGTAAAGATTAATTTGACAGTAGTTAAGTATATATAAGTATATATAGCTTGGAATGTAGAGGAAATGAAGAAAAGGAAGGCCTGTAGGAAGAAGGCTATAGTAGTCTAGATCTTCGCTACTGATGACCAGAAATAGGGAGAGAGAGGTCAGATTGTTCTGTAAACAAGTAACAAGACTAAGTACCTTCCTTGATACTAAGGGGTAACAAAGGAAGAGACAAAAATAAGTTAGAACATAGTTGTAATAATAGTTACAGCAGCAATAAGATAAAAAAAAGAATGGTTAACATTTATCGAACATGGTTATTTTCCCAGCTTTGGCTCTAAGTATCTTATTTGTATTTAACATTTGTCCTGAAGCACAGGGAAATTAACTTGCCCAAGGTCAGGCAGTTTTTGAGTGGTAGTCAAGATTTGAAGTATTTTTGGCTCTGGAGCTTGTGCTGCTAACTAATACACTGCCCTTTGACTTGTAAAATGATGGAGCTAACAAAGAAAACAGAAGAGCCTGAATCCATGGTATGAGGAAAAATCAGTGAACTTGATGTGTTGAGGAAACATTTAGGCATCAAATAGGAATGGATAGCAGGAAACTAGAAATCTAACTGAATCTTTTTTTTTTCCATTTTACATGTTTGTGTGCCCTTGTACTTAATGTCAAATAAACATAGGTGAATAAGATATGAGCAAAAATCCACCATTAAATGTCTTAGTGAACTACAGTAATTTCATGGAATAATATGAATTAAACTTTCTCTTTGTGTTCAGTTTTAACTTTTAATTTTTAAATTATAAATAGTTTAAACATGAAGCAAGTAATAAAATTATAATAAAAGTCCACAGACCCACTACTTAGCAATTTTTAAAGAAGTTAACATAGTTAAAACAAGATTGCCTGGATTTCTCCTTTGTCCCCAGAAGAAATGACTATCCTCACTTTCTCATTCCCGCACATTTGTTACTGTATTTTATTATTATTATTTTTATTATTTTATTTTATTCATTTTTTATTATTGAATTTTAAGAATTCTTTTATATATTATGGATGCAAGTACTTTATCAGATATATATGTATTGCAGATATTTTCTGCTGTTTTTTTTGCCTGACTTCATTTTCAGTGTTTCTTAAGAAATAGAACATTTTAACTTCAGATTTATTCTTTTGTTTTAATGCTTTTTATGACCTAAGAAATCTTACCTTACCCAAGGTTATGAGTTTTATTCCCTTTTTCCCCAGAAATTTCTAAGGTTTGTTTTATATATTAATTTAGAGAGGGGGAGAAAGAGTGGGAGCAGAGGGAGAAGAGAGAGAATATTAAGCAGGCTGTGTGCCCAACAAAGAGCCCACATGGACTTGATCTCACAACCCTGATATCATGACCTGAGCCAAAATCAAGAGTTGGACACTTAACCAACTCAGCCACCCATGCACCCCTCGAAATTTTATTTCTTGTGGTTAGGTCTGTGATTCATTAAAAGTTAAATTTTTGTGTGTGTTTTGAAGTAAAGGTAAAAGTTTATTATTTTTTTCCATATAGATAGTCCATTATCTCAGTATCATTTGTTGAAAAAACTATTCTTTCCTTATTAAATTAGATTTACATCTTTATTGAAAGTCAGTTGAACATATAGTTTTTAGTCTTTCTGGACTTTTTAGGCTAATAATACATTGACTTGATTACTATAGCTTTACAGTAAGCTTTGAAATTTTGTAATATGAGTCTTCCAGCTTTGTGTTTTGTTTTTTGTTTTCAGAGTTGTTAGGCTATACTAGCATCTTCGCATTTCTATGTGATTTAGATTGTATTGTAAATGCCTGCCAAAAAAATTTGTCATCAGTTCCGGATATTTGTAAATTTCTTACAGTGCCATTTTTTAGTTTTCAGTGATTACGCTTTCCACATACTTGATTAACTGTACCTGTGCATATTTTCATGTTTTTGATGGCAGTGCAAATAATTTTTAAATTCAATTTGCAGTGTTTTGTTGCTAATATATAGAAGTACAATTGATTTTAGTGTAGGGACGTTTGTTTCTTTGTACTCTGAGTTCTGAGAGATTTTGCTCCAGTAGCTTGAAAGTCTGCTGTTATATGCATATGTATTTATGATGCGTATGGGTTTTGATGGATTGACATCCTTCTTATTATGAGTTTCTCTTTTATCCCTGATAATATTTCTGACCTTGCTTAATACTGCATTTTATCTCGACTGTTGGCTTATGAGCTATCATTATTTGAGGGTTTTTTTTTGTTTTTTGTTTTTTTAGTGGCTTCCCTAGGCTTTATAGAATATGCTTAACTTACCACATTTAACTTCAGATTTTATACTACTTCACAGTATATTGCTATTTACCTCTTCTCCTACTTTGTGCTGTTGTCATTTTACTTCTACAATATGTTATAAACCCCAATACTCTGTTATTGTATGTGCTTTACAAAGTTATCTTTTGAAGAAATTTAAGTATGAGGAGAAGAATGTATTTTTTTTTACTTGAGAGGGAGCAAGAGAGAGAGAGAGAAGGAACAGGGGGAGGGGCCGAGAGAGAGGGAGAAGCAGACTCCCTGCTGAGCTGGGAGCCTGATGCCGGACTCCATCCCAACACCCTGAGATTATGACCTGAGCCAAAGGCAGATGCTTAACCGACTGAGCCACCTAGGCATCTGAGAGAAATGTATTTTAAGTTTATCTGTACGTTTACTTATCCCAACAGTCTGCCTTCCTTTGTATTGATCTGTGATGCCACCTGGTGTCATTTTTCTGTTACCTAAAGAACTTTCTTTACCATTTCTAATAATGTAGGTCTTTCAGTGAACTTTTATTTTTTGGTCTGAAAAAAGTTTTTACTTTACCTTATTTTTTGAAAGAGAAAAATGTAGTTTGACTTCATTTTTTCCCCCCATCAGTACTTAAAGTATGGCATAGCTTAATAGATAATTTTTTTAAAGTTTTAATTTAAATCCCAGTTAGTTAACATACAATGTAATACTAGTTTCAGGCGTACAATATAGTGATTCAGCTCTTCCGTACATCACCCAGTGCTTATCACAGCCAGTGCACACCTAATTCCCATCATCTGTTTAGCCCGTCCCCCACTCCACCTCCCTTGTAGTAACTACCGGTTTGTTCTCTGTAGTTGACAGTCTGTTCTTGATTTGTCTCTCTCTCTCTCTTCTTCTTTTCCCTTTGCTTGTTTGTTTTCTTAAATTCCACATCTGAGTAAAATCATAAGGTATTTTGGGGTTTTTTTTGGCTTACTTCGTTTACCATAATACTCTCTAGCTTCATCCATTTCCTTGCAAATGGCAAGATTTATTTCTTTTTTATGTCTGAGTAATATTCCCTCGTATATATACCCCACATCTTCTTTATTCATAAATTAGTGGACACTTAGGCTATTTCCATAACTTGTTTAGTGCAGATAATGCTGGTATAAACATCAGGGTGCATGTATCCCTTTGAATTAGTATTTTTGTATACTTAAGTTAAATACCTACTAGAATAATTGCTGGATCAGAGTAGTCCTATTTTTAACTTTTTGAGGAACCTCCATACTGTTTTCCAGAAAGGCTGTACCAGTTTGTATTCCCATCAACAGTGCAAAGGGTTCCCTTTTCTCCACATCCTTACCAACACCCATTGTTTCTTGTGTTGTTGATTTTAGCCATTCTGACAGGTGTGAGGTGATATCTCATTGTAGTTTTGATTTGCATTTCCCTAATGATCAGTGATGCTGAGCATTTTTTCATGCTCATTGGCCATCTTGATGTCTTCTTTGGAAAAATGTCTTATTCATGTCTTCTGCCCATTTTTTAAATTGGATTATTTTTTGGGGGGTATTGAGTTTAAGTGCTTTATATATTTTGGATACTAACCTTTGATCGGCTATGTCATTTCCAAATATCTTCTCCCATTCTGTAGATTGCCTTTCAGTTTTGTTAATGGTTTCCTTCACTGTGCGGAGCTTTTTATTTTGAAGTAATCCTAACAATTTTTCTTTTTGTTTACCTTGCCTCAGGAAACATATCTAGAAAGAAGTTGCTATGGCTCATATCAAAGAAGTTACTGCCTGTAGGGCTTTTGTAAACTTTATACTCATCTTTAAGTAGATTCCTTTTCTGCTTTAGCCAGAAGTCATTCTTCTCTTGGCAGCAAAGTAGGAAGCTTGACTGAACACCTAATATAAATGGTTGGTTTTCTGAACGTAACATTATTTATTTATTTTAGAAAGTATAAATAAATGCCTTACTTTCCTTTTTCATGCCATCAATTTGCATATATTGTATTGTTTCCTTAATTGATGGACTATTTTGGATTTGGATTAAAGCATCTATATATTTTTTTACTAGATTGTAACTTCTTAAAGAATGGGGTCCATGCTCTCATCTCTTTGTGTCCTTACATGTGGTAAGCATTCAATAAACATTTATAAAACTAGTAAATTTAAGATACTTTTTTTTTTTTTAAGATTTTATTTATTTGACAGAGAGAAACACAGCCAGAGAGGGAACACAAGCAGGGGGAGTGAGAGAGAGAGAAGCAGGCTTCCTGCCGAGCAGGGAACCCGATGTGGGACTCGATCCCGGGTCTCCAGGATCATGACCTAAGTCGAAGGCAGTTGCCCAACCAACTGAGCCACCCAGGTGCCCCAAGATACTTTATTTTTAATGAAGTTAGGATACTTTAAAACATTTTTTCTTGTAAAGCTGTATACTCATTAATAATGTTCCTATAGGTTATACATGACCAAAATAACCTTAGGCGTTATTATTTCACACAGACAAATACTCTCTAAGCCAATAAAGAAGAACATCTAAAATGAGAGCCTGTCCAGGCAAAAAAAAAAAAAAAAAATTGGACCACTTTTTTTGTTCATATGGTGGTGTTTACCTTTTATTTTCTTTTTTAGTAGCCAGTGTGGTTTCTGTAAGTATCTTCAGACAGTCTTTTAGCATGTCCCCAACACTAAAGATTTAAATTTTTCTGAACATTTTTTTCACCTTACTGAAGATTGACAAATAATAAGATATTTAAGCAATGTGCTGATTTATTATATGTAAACATTGTGTAAAGAGCATAAGCATTTAATAGCAGCTATCTTAGAATGAAGGGATAATGTTTTGAACTAACATTTTGGAAGTATGCACTGGATCTGACTTTAGTATTATACTTTTGGACACATTTTTAAATTGAAAATAACTTTGAAAACTGGTAAATTTTATCTGTCCCTGTTCAGCAAAATGTGGTTTGCTTCAGCATTTCATAATACAGCATTAAAATAAATTTGTAATTGTATCTTTTTTTTTTTTTTAAGATTTTATTTATTTATTTGACAGAGAGAAACACAGCCAGAGAGGGAACACAAGCAGGGGGAGTGAGAGAGGGAGAAGCAGGCTTCCCGCCAAGCAGGGAGCCCGATGTGGGACTCGATCCCCGGTCTCCAGGATCATGACCTGAGCCGAAAGCAGTTGCCCAACCAACTGAGCCACCCAGGCGCCCCTGTAATTGTATCTTAAGTGTTTGACAAAGTTTTTAAAAATTAGTAGATTACAGCCATTAACTCTAGAGCTCTTTGACAAGCTCCCATTTCCTATTTACCACACTATTAAGGATTGCTCACAATTCTGGTTTTAAGGAGCTATTCTGTAGTATGCTGGCCTATACCAAACTGGACTTTGTTTCTCTCTCTCATGCCTTTTCAGTACTCATTCTATCATTCTCCTCTGAAAGGTACAATTTATAGGGAACAGAAGTGTGAGTAGCAGCCCTTGAGTAACTTCAGGCAATCCCCACAATTGGCGTATCCATATGCCAACTATCTCATAACCTTTGCAGGCACTTAAGCCAACAGAATGTGTGTATTACACCATTGCCTAATTTTCTTCTTCTTCCAAGACTAAGTCAGCTGATGCTTCATTTGGTGCTACCAGTGGCAAACTGTGTATTTCTGGTGCTTACACTAACCCAGTTCTGGGGAAATTTTCCTACCCTTCTGTGTCCTTAGTGTCCCTATCAATAAGTTGAACAAGTAATTTCAGAAATTACTGTGTAACTAACCTGTATTGGCCAAAGGTTGCCTCTCTCTATTTTAGGTAAAAATTAGTTCATAAAAGTGTTTTCATCTCTTCCAGTTTCCCCTTTGATTTTCTTTCTCAAGCACTAGGATATTACTCTTTCACTTCTGCAGAAACAGAATTGATTGTGACAAGGTTGAGCAAAATCAGTTTTAATGCTAAGAGTATTGAATGAACCTGCATTTTGATATGTTGATACTCCAACATGTATAGTTTTCTGTGGCAGATTTATAACAAACTCTGAGTTATAGTCCTTGAGAAATAATTCAGAAACCTTTTTAGGAGTTAACAGCAGAATGTTAAAGAAAATGACACTATTCTCAGTATCTAGAGTGTTGAGAAACTCATTTTTATGGTAAGAGACAGAGTATCTGTAAATTTAACACAGTGTGTATAAATTTAATATTACCTGGTATGTATTCTTCAGCTTTTGAAAAGTTGATTTGGATTTTTTTCATTTTACAAGCTTTTTAGTTTCAAAAGTAGATTGTGCCCGAAGCCTTACTTCAGTTCAACTTCAAGGCCATGAGTCAGAAACATGCTCCTTTAACTTTTAGGTGTTTCTTCTAGTAATTGCTTCCACAATTATAACTACATGCTTATATTGCTATTTGTTTTTATTTTTAAGATTTTATTGGGGTGCCTGGGTGGCTCAGTTGGTTAAGCAACTGCCTTCAGCTCAGGTCACGATCCCAGAGATCCGGGATCGAGACCCACATTGGACTCCTTGCTTAGCGCGAAGCCTGCTTCTCCTTCTCTCACTCCCTCTGCCTGTGTTCCCTCTCGATCTGTGTTACTCTCTGTCAAATAAATAAAATCTTTGAAAAAAATTTTTTATTTATTTCAGAGAGAGAGAGAGAGAGCACAAGGTGGGAGTGATCAGAGGGAAGAGCAGACTCCCTGCTGAACAGGGAGTCCAATATGGGATTCAGTCCTAGGACCCTGGGATCATGATCTGAACTGAAGGCAGATGCTTAACCGCCTGGGCCACCCAGGCGCCCCTTTCTTGATACTTCCATTTGGCATCTTTCTTGATATTTCTGTTGGCATCCATGTGGAAGATGAAAATTTAGTTCTCTTACAATCATTTTTACTGATTTGGAAGTTACATATTCTATGTTTATTAATTTTGATCTCTTCTGCTTCATTAGTCTTAAATATTTTTTTAATTTTTTTGACTTTAAATTTATTTTATTTTTTCAGTGTTCCAGGATTCATTGCCTGTGCCCCACACCCAGTGCTCCATGCAGTATGTGCCCTCAGTACCCAGCACCAGACTCTCCCATCCCCCCACCCTCTCCCTCCAAGTCCCTCAGTTTGTTTCTATGTCCATAGTCTCTGATGATTCGTTTCTCTCCCAGAATTACTCTACTTCACATTTCCTTTCCTTCTCCTACTGTCCTCTTTATTACCCTTTATGCACCAAAAGTAAGGGAAACCATGTGATACTTGACTTTTTCTACTTGGCTTATTTCACTCAGCATAATCTCTTCTAATCCAGTCCATGTTGCTACAAAAGTTGGGTATTCATCCTTTCTGATGGAGGCATAGAATTCCATTGTATATATGTACCACATCTTCTTTATCCATTCATATGTTGAAGGGCACCTTGGCTCTTTCCACAGTTTGGTGATTGTGGCCATTGCTGCTATGAACATTGGGGTACATATGATCCTTCTTTTCACTATATCTGTATCGTTGGGGTAAATACCCAATAGTGCAATTGCAGGGTCATAGGGTAGCTCTATTTTGAATTTATAAAGGAATCTCCACACTGTTCTACAAAGCAGCTGCCCCAACTTGTATTCCCCCCAACAGTGTAAGAGGGTTCCCCTTTCTCTGCAGCCTCTCCAACACTTGTTTCCTGTCTGGCCATTCTGACTGGTGTAAGGTGGTATCTCAGTGTGGTTTTGATTTGAATTTCCCTGATAGCTAGTGATGTTGAACATTTTTTCATGTGTCTGTTAGCCATTTGTGTATCTTCTTTTTTTTTTTTTTTTTTCATTTGTATATCTTCTATGGAGAAGTGCCTCTTCATGTCTCCTGCCCATTTGTTGATATGCTCATCTTCTATTTGGATGTTGAGTTTGAGTAGTTCTTTATAGATCTTGGATATCAGCCCTTTGTCTGTAATGTCATTTGCAAATATCTTCTCCCATTGAGTGGGTTGCCTCTTTGTTTTGTTGACTGTTCCCTTTGCTGTGCAGAAGCTTTTTATTTTGATGAAGTCCCAAAAGTTCACTTTCACTTTTGTCTCCTTTGCCTTTGGAGACATGTCTTGAAAGAAGTTGCTGTGGCCGATGTTAAAGAGGTACTGCCTATGTTCTCTTCCAGGATTTTGATGGATTCCTGCCTCACGTTGAGGTCTTTCATCCATTTCGAGTTTGTCTTTGTATGTGGTGTAAGATAATGGTCTAGCTTCATTTTTCTATATGTAGCTATCCAATTTTCCCAGCACCATTTATTGAAGAGATTGTCTTTTTTCCACTGGCTATTTTTTCCTGCTTTGTCGAAGATGATTTGACCATAGATTTGTGAGTTCATATCTGGACTCTCTATTCCGTTGTTCTGTTTGTCTGTGTTTTGTGCCAGTACCATGCTGTCTTGGTGATCATACCTTTGTAATAAAGCCTGAAGTCAGGTAACGAGATGCCCCCAGCTTTGCTTTCTTCTTCAGCAATTCCTTAGCGATTTGGGGTCTTTTTTGGTTCCATATAAATTTTAGGATTGTTTGTTCCAACACTTTGAAGAATGTTGGTGGAGTTTTGATTGGAATGGCATTGAAAGTATGGATTGCTCTGGGCAGTATAGACATTTTAACAATGTTTATTCTTCTGATCCATGAGCATGGAATGTTCTTCCATCTTTTTGTGTCTTGTTCAGTTTCTTTCATGAGTGTTCTGTAGTTCCTCGAGTACAGATCCTTGACTTCTTTGGTTAGATTTATTCCTAAGTATCTTATGGCTTTTGGTGCTATAGTAAATGGAATCAATTCTCTGATTTCTGTGCATTGATTTTGTATCCTGCCACATTACCAAATTGTTGTATGAGTTCTAGGGGAGAGATCACGACGAACACCAAGGAAATAGAAACAGTCATCAGAAATTACTATTAACAATTATATGCCAATAAATTTAACAACCTAGAAGATATGGATACATTCCTAGAAACAGGAAGACATTGACAATCTGAATAGCCCTATATCTAGTAATGAGATTAAAGCAGTAATCAAAAATCTCCCCAAAACATGCTCCAGGACCAGATGGATTCCCTGGGGAATTCTAGCAAACATTCAAAGAAGAAATAACACCTATTCTCCTGAAGCTCTTTCAAGAAATAGAAACAGAAGGAAACCTTCCAGACTCTTTCTATGAAGCCAGCATTACTGTATTCCCCAAACCAGACAAAGACCCCATCAAAAACTTCGGAGAACTTCGGACCAATATCTCTGATAAATATTCTCAACAAGATCCTTGCTAACCAGATGCAACAATACATTAAAAAGATTATCCACCGTGACCAGGTGGGATTTATCCCAGGGGTGCAAGGGTGGTTCAACACTCGCAAATCAATCAACGTGATAGAACAAATCAATAAGAGAAGAGAGAAGAACCACCTGGTACTCTCAATTGATGCAGAAAAGGCATTTGACAAAATACATCCGTTCCTGATTAAAACTCTTCAAAGTACAGGGATAGAGGGAACATTCCTCAACCTCATAAAATCTATCTATGATAAACCCACAGTGAATATCATCCTTAATGGGGAAAAACTGACAGCCTTTCCTCTGAGATCAGGAACAAGACAAGGATGCTCACTCTCACCACTACTGTTCAACATAGTGTTAGAAGTCCTAGCAGCAGCAGTCAGACAACAGAAAGAAATAAAAGGTATTTAACTTGGCAAAGAAGAAGTCAAACTCTCTCTCTTTGCAGATGACATGATACTCTATGTGGAAAACCCAAAAGACTCTACCCCCTAACTACTAGAACTCATCAGTCTTGCATATTACTGTTGAATAATAATAAACTCTTAGCTCTGTCTTTTTTAATACCCAAACTAGACAGCATTATTGTTTTTTGTAATACAATGTTTATTTACCCACATGATTAACAGTTGATTTGTTCTCTAATCCTTACATGTTAGAACCTCTTCCTGTGATTTTTTTTCTTCCTTTCTCTGTATCTTTAAATTGCAATAGTTTCTATTACTGTCTTCCAAGTTCATGGATCATTTCTTCTGCCATGCCTAATTTGCCATTACTCCCATTGAGTATATTTTCATCTCAGACATAGTAGTTTTCATCTCTCAAAGTTTGGCGTCTGTATCCTCTTTGTCTCTACTTAATTTGTTAAATGTATGGATTATGGTTTCAATAACTACTAAATGGTCTTCTTTGTTAATTCTAACATTTGTTTCATTCTGGGCCAGTTTTGATGGATCAGTTTTTCTCCTCATATGGATCATGTGCTTCTGCTTTATTGTCTGCCTGCTAATTTTGATTTAGATGCCAAACATTGTTTTATCTTGGAGGGTGCTAGATATTTTTATTTCTGTAAATCTTCTTGAACTTTTTTCTAGAGTACAGTTAAATTACTTGGAAACAGATTTTGAATCTTTTAGGATTTGTTATCTGGGTCCAGAGGAATGCTCAGTTTAGGCCTAGTTATTCTCTACTCCCAGACACTCTGTTTAGATGTTCCACGAATTATGAGTTCTTTGATGATGGCTAGTGGAAATGGCTGCTGTTTTCTAATCATTTGGTTGTTTCTACCTACCCAGCCTTGGCTTATTTCCTTACATGCATGCAGTCGTTACTACTCTAAATAGTAGTAACTCGGTAACTCACTCAGCTCTCTCTTTGGGGGATTATGCTCAGAGACTCTAGCTGCCTTGAATTCTTGGCTTCTTCTCAACTCCTGGAGTTTGCTGGGCTTTGCCTGGGTTTTCCCTCCGTGCGTCATGGCTTGGAAACTCTGCAGGCAATAAACTGCCACACTTGTTTGACTAACCTTGTCTGTTTCCCATTTCTCAGAGATCAGTGTCCTTTACTTGATGTTTAGGTTCCTGAAAACCGTTCTATCTATTTTGTCAAGAGTTTTTTGGTTTGTTCAGGTGGAGGAGTAAATCTGATTCCTTATTACTTCATTTTAGATGAAAGTAGAAGATACTTTAGAAGTTTTTCCTTTAGTTAGAATCAGTTTTGCTTTTTTCATCTAATTGAAAAGGACATTAATATATCCTCATTCATGAATGTTACTACTTCTGGTTTACTTTGTTGCTGTTCAAAAATTGTTCAACCCTTTTATCATTTCTGAATGTTATCTTTTTTTTTCCTTTTATGCTTGTAGGATTTTCTTTTTGTCTTTTGTTTTATTATTTAATTGTTTTATTATGATGTGCCCAAGTGTGGCTTTCTTAGTTTATTTTCTTGGGCTTCCTAAATTGAGGATTTGTGTCATTCATTAATTCTGGGAAATACACAGCCATTATGTCTTCATATATTGCTATCATCACCATCCTCCTGCCACTCTTCTGTATTGTTATTTTCTAAAGCTGCGATTGATTGTTAGATTGTAATCTGTGTTCCATTGGTCTTTATACTCTCTTCCATACATTTTATGCTTTTGTCTTTTTGAACTGAATTCTTTGAAATTTCCTCAGCTCTGCCTTTTTCTATGTACAGATATTTAAGCTATTCATTGAGTATTTTATTTTTGTGTTTATACTTTTTTATCTCTAGAATTTCCTTTTGCCTAGACAAAATCCAAATCCAAATGATGGTTCTTTGAAATTCTCTGATAATTTTTTTTTGCTGATTATTTTAATTCCCATTTTTATTTCTTTAACATGTCTCTTTTATATTTTGTTTCTGATATTTCATTCACTGAAGTTTGTTTTGTAAGATTTTGTTTATTTGTGTGTGTGTGAGAGAGCGAGCGAGCACAATAAGCAGGGGGAATGGCATACAGAGGGAGAAAATCTCCCTGATGAGCAAGGAGCCAAATGCACAACTCGATCCCAGGACCCTAAGATCATGACCTGCACCAAAAACAGACACTTAACTGAGCCACCAAGGCATTCCGTGAGGTACATTCTTGAAGGGAAGGATTTAGGATCCCAATTTTTCTATGTAGGGAAGATTTTTAAATTATGTTTCCTTTAGAGAAAAACATGATTCAGATTTTTATTCTGTCAGTTTTGTTAATTTGTGTTTTTGAAAACACTTGGCTATTTCATTTAAATTATATCCTGGCCAAAGACTCAACTTTTGAATTTGATGATTTTTCTCTTGTGTATTTGTTTTCTGTCTCATTGGTTTCTACTCTATATGTCCTTCCTTTAACTAAGGGGGTTTGATTTGCTGTCTTTTTTTTTTTTTTTGGCCCCTAATGAACATTTGATTTTCAACTTTTCTAAGTGTACATTCCTCTGTGTGTGTGTGTTTGTGTTTGTGTGTGTGTATAAGAATGTTCATAGTAACATTATTTGAAGTAGTCAGAAACTGAAAACAAGACATGTTCATCAGCAGATGAATGGATAAACATAATGGTGATATGGTCATACAAAGAAATACTACTCAGCAATCAAAAGGAACACACCTCTGTTATATGTATAAGTCTTGAATTTCATCCAAATGGGATAATACAGTGTATACTCTCGTTTCTTCTGCTCAACATAATGATTTTGAGATCTCTCCAGAGATTGCTAAAGTTAATTTGCCTCAGTTCACAACACAACAGCCAACTGTGTACATCTCTTCCCAGCCCTACATTTCATAATGTCACACTGGTAGCTTGAAATTGCCTATAGTGGCAGTATTTATATCAAGGAAATTGACAAATGCTCCACAAACCTGGATTTTTTTTTTTTAGAGAATCAATAAGATTAATATTACTTCAGTTTTTCAATTTAAAAAAGATGCAGAAATCCTAAATCATTCTATTAGCTTATCCTTGGATGTTTGCACATTCACGTCATCACTAAAAATACAGTACTTCAGGATCAAACAAGTACCTTTAACCTACTGGACTTACAGTCCATGCAAACCCTCAGCTCAGCCAACCAGCCCATCCAGGATGAGTATGCTGGTTTAGGTTCCTGAAAACGTTCATACCACCTTGCTCCTAAAGACACAGATGCTTCAGACACTAGTTCCCAGGTGTGAGGGCCAGTTTGTTTAGAAGAGGCATTTGTTTTATGCCATTGGGACTCCCGGTGGAAATCTTTGGTGATAAATCAACTCCCACACTCATCCCCTACTACTTTGCCTTATCTGCTTTGTCTTTGGTAGTTTCTTTTTTTTTTAAGCTTAATTTTATTTCAAGTCAGTTAACATGTAGTATATTCGTTTCAGAGGTAGAGTTCAGTCATTCATCGATTGCATGTAACACCCAGTGCTCATTACATCACGCACCCTTCTTAATGCTCATCATCCAGTTACCCTATCCCCCAGTCCACCTCCCCTCCATCAACCCTCAGTATTTTTCCTATGGTTTTTCTCCTTCTCTAATTTTGTCTTATTTTATTTTTCCCTCCCTTCCCTTGTGATCCTGTTTTGTTTCCTAAATTCCACGTATGAATGAAGTAATATAATTGTCTTTCTCTGATTGACTTATTTTGCATAGCATAATACTCTCTAGTTCCATCCATGTCATTGCAGATGGTAAGATTTCATTTTTTTGAAGGCTGAGTAATATTCTACTGTATAAACATATACCACATCTTCATCCATTCATCTGAACATCTGGGATCTTTTCCATACTTTGGCCTATTATGGATAATGTTGCTGTAAACCTTTGGGGTGTAGGTGCCCTTCAGATCACTATGTTTGTATCCTTTGGGTAAATACCTAGTAGTGCAGTTGCTGGGCAATAGGATACCTCTATTTATAGTTTCTGAGGAAACTCCATATTGTTTTCCAGAGTGGCTCTACCAGCTTGCATTGCCACCAGCAGTGTAAGAGGATTCCCCTGTCTCTACATTCTTGCCAGCATTTGTTGTTTCCAGACTTGTTAATTTCAGCCATTCTGCCTGGTATAAGGTGACATCTCATTGTGATTTTGAAATACATTGTGTATTTCCCTGATGTTAAGTGATGTTGAACATTTTTTTTACATGTCTCTTGGCCATTTGGATTTCCTCTTTGCAGAAATCTGCGTTCATGTCTTCTGCCCATTTCTTGACTGGATCATTTGCTTTTTGGATTTTGAGTTTGATAAGTTCTTCATATATTTTGGATTCTAGCCCTTTATCGATAAGACATTTGCAAAGATCTTCTCCCATTCTATCCATTCTCTTAGTTTTGTCGATAGTTTCCTTTGCTCTGCAAAGCTTTTTTATTAAGTCCCAATCGTTCATTTTTACCCTTGTTTCCCTTGCCATTGGTGATGTGTTTAGCAAGAAGTTCCTGCAGCCAAGGTTAAATAGGTTGCTGCCTGTGTTCTCCTCTAGAATTTTCATGGGTTCCTCTCTCACATTACTGTGTTTCATCCATCTTTTAGTTTATTTTTGTGTATACTGTAAGAAAATGGTCCAGTTTCATTTTTCTTCATGTGGATGTCCAATTTTCCTAATACCATTTATTGAAGAGACTGCCTTTTTTCCATTGGATATTCTTTCCTGCTTTGTCAAAGATTAGTTGACCATAAAGTTGAGGGTCCATTTCTGGGTTCTCTCTTCTATTCCGTTGATCTTTGTATCTGTTTTTGTGCCAGTACCATACTGTGTTGATGATTACAGCTTTGAAATAGGGCTTGAAGTCTAGAATTGTGATTCCACCAGCTATGGTTTTCTTTTCCACATTCCTTTGACTAGTCATGGACTTTTCTTTGACTAGTCAGGGACTTTTCTTGTTCCATACAAATTTTAGGATTATTTGTTCCAGTCTGTGAAAAAAAAATTGATGATTTTTTTTTTTGAAAGACTATTTATTTGACAGAGAGAAACACAGCCAGAGAGGGAACACAGGGGGAGTGAGAGAGGGAGAAGTAGGGTTCCCACTGAGCAGGGAACCCGATGTAGGGCTCGATTCCGGGTCTCTGGGATCATGACCTGGCCCGAAGGCAGTTGCTTAACCAACTGAGCCCCCAGGCGCCCCCCAAAAATTGATGATATTTTGATAGGGCTTGCATTGACTGTGGATTGCTCTAGGTAGCATAGACATATCAACAATATTTGTTTTTCCAGTACATGAGCCTGGAATGTTTTTCCATTTTTTTGTGTCTTTCTCAATTTTTTCACAAGTGTTCTATACTTTTTGGAATGTACATCCTTTACCTCCTTAGTTAGACTTATTCCCAGATATCTTATGGTTTTTGGTGCAGTTGTAATGAGATCAATTCTTAATTTCTCTTTCTTCAGTCTCATTGTTAGTATATAGAAATGCAAGTGATTCCTGTGTGCTGATTTTATATGATGTATCACATTGTTTGGTTTGTAGGTGTTGAACCTCCCTTGAAGCCCAGGAATAAATCCCACTTGGTCTTGGTGAATAATCCTTTTAATGTACTATTCGTTCCTATTGGCTAGTATTTTGGTGAGAATTTTGGCTTCTGTGTTCACCAGGGATATTGGTCTTACTAATTCTCCTTTTTGGAAGGGTCTTTGTCTGGTTTTGGGATCAAGGCAATGTTGTCCTCATAGAACGAGTTTAGAAGTTTTCCTTCTATTTCTATTTTTTGCAACAGCTTCAGAGGAATAGGTATTAGTTCTTCTTCAAATGTTTGATAGAATTCACCGGGGAAGCCATCCAGTCCTGGAATCTTGTTTCTTGAGAGGTGTTTGATTACTGCTTCAATAACCTTAGTGGTCACTGGTCTGTTCAGATTGTCTCTTCCTTCCTGTTTCAGTTTTGGTAGTTTATAAGTTTCCAGGAATGCATCCACTTCTTCCAGATTGCCTAATTTGTTGGCACATAGTTGTTCATCCTATGTTCTTATAATTGTTTCTATTTCTTTATTAGTGTTGCATGTGATCTTTTTCTTTTTAATTTTTTATTTAAATTCAGTTAGCAGACATATAGTACATCATTAGTTTCAGATGTACTGTGCAACAGTATGATTTGCATGTAACACCCAGGGCTCATCACATCACATCTCCTCTTTCATTGATGATTTTATTTATTTGGATCCTTTCTCTTTTCTTTTTGATATGTCTGAGTAGAGGGTTATCAATCTTTATTAATTCTTTCAAAGAACCAGATCTTGTTTTCTTTGGTCTGTTCTGCTATTCTTTTGGTTTCTATTTCATTAGTTGCTGCTCTAATCTTTTAATGCCCTTCTCCTGCTGGATTTAGGCTTTATTTGCTGTTTGTTCCCCAGTTCATTTAGGTGTAAGGTTAGGCTGTGTATTTTAGACTTGTTTCTTGAGTAAGGCTTATACTTCCCTCTTAGGGGAGGTATCCCTGCTGAATCCCAAAGGTTCTAAATAGTTATGTTTTCATTTCCTTTGCTTCCATGAACTTTTTAAATTCTTTAATTTCCTGGTTGACGCATTCATTCTTTTAACTGGATACTCTTTAACCTCCATGTGCTTGTGTTCCTTTCTAATTTCCTCTTGTTATTTTCAAGTTTCAAAGCACTGTGGTCTGAAAATATGTAGGGAATAATTCCATTCCTTTGGTACAAGTTGAGACCTGATTTGTGACTCAGTGTATAGACCTAGTATAGGATCTTTTCTGGAGCATGTTCCATGTGCATACAAGAGGAAAGTATATTCTGTTCTTTATGATGGAATGCTCTGAATATATGTGTGAAGTCCATCTGTTCCATTGTGTCATTCAAAGTCCTTATTTCCTTGTTGATCTTATGCTTAGATGACCTGTCCATCGAAGTGAGTGGTGTTAATGTCCCCTACTGTTATTGTATTATTACCAATATATTTCTTTAATTTTGTTGTTAATTGGTTTATAAAATTGGGTGCTCCCCAGTTAGGGGCATATCAATATTTACAGTTGTTAGATCTTCTTGTTGGATAGCTTCTGTAATTATGATATAGTGTCCCTTAATGTCCCTTAACATGATAAATGGTTCTACACCTCAATCTGGGGCTGTCTGTGTGTATAAAGTAAGTTTCCTATAGACAGCATTTTAATGAGTTGTTTTTTTAATCCAGTCTGATACCTCTGATACCTTGTGTGTTTTGATGGGAGCAATTAGCCTATTTACAGTTAGAGTAATTTTTGAAAGGTATGGTTTTAATACCGTTATGTTACCTGTAAAATCACTGTTTATATTTTCTTTGTTTCCTTCTGGTCTGTGTTACTTTTGGGCTCTCTCTTTCCTTTCAGGATCCCCTTTAATATTTCTTTTTTTTTTTTATTGTTACTAAAATTTTTTTTTCCAGTGTTTCAAGATTTATTCCCATTCCCCACACCCAGTGCTCCACGCTTTAGGTGTCCCCAGTACCCACCACCAGGCTCTCTCATCCCTCCACCCCCCTCCCTCCAAGTCCCTCAGTTTGTTTCTGTGTTCAAAGTCTCTGTTGTTTCGTTTCCCTCCCTAGATTACCCTAGTTCCCATTTGCTTTCCTTCTGCCACTGTCCTCCAGTTTGCCCCTCA
>PITA01019862.1:24699-36598 GCA_004023965.1 Spilogale gracilis | reverse complement strand
TTTTTTTTTTGCATTTCCTTCTCGATGTTTGCTGGATGTGCTTTGACCCATAAGATCTGCCTCCAGAGTTATCTTTCCAAGATATGAAGCTCCTTCTAACTTTAAACGAAGACCACAGATCATAAAATACGCACATCACAGTCTAACCACATGTTCAGCCAGCAGGTTACTATATCCACCACATGCCCCGTGATGATAACAGCTCTCAAGGGTTAAGCCTCCGGGATTGAGCCTCCCTGTGGCCAGGCACCCGATAAGCTCTGCATATAATTCTTCTCAGGTCGTCTTCACAATGGTACCATAGAGGCTTTGGAGACAGAGACGCTAAGGCACAGAGAAGGTAAGGAGCTCGTCAGTGTGGGCTCAGAAGCCTAGTTGGTCTCAGTCCAGATCCTGTGTACTTAGCACTGGGCCACGTGCTTCCATCATAAGTACAGGGACTGGAAACTCAAGCACAGGATGAACAGAAGTTTGATGGGTCAGGAAAGAAAAGAAAAGGCTAGAAGAAAAATTTTAAAAAATCTATCAGGGGGCACCTGGGTGGCTCAGTTGGTTAGGCGACTGCTTTCGGCTCAGGTCATGATCCTGGAGACCCAGGATCAAGCCCCACATCGGGCATCCTGCTCGGCGGGAAGCCTCCTTCTCCCTCTCTCAGTCCCTCTGCTTGTGTTCCCTCTCTGGTTGTGTTTCTCTCTGTCAAATAAATAAATAAATAAATAATCTTTAAAAAAAAATCTATCAGGGAGAGTGCTGAGGAAGAGCATGGAGTGTGTGCATGAACTTTTCCATTCTTTTCAAATTCATACGACTGTATATTTATTTGATCATCATAAATACCTGCCTAATATAATCTGGAACTTAAATTTTTCCCTAGAAGGTTAATATTAGAAAAAAATTGTTCTCACTAAATTCCCTGTTCTATTGTGAGGAAAACTTCATCTTGTGATTACACTCAGCAAGATCTTTCTTCAGCTCACTGAACTTCTAGTATGCTCAGAAATGTATCCTCTTCTTTGCTGACTTAAGCACTGTTTTATTTTTGCCATGCCCTGAATGGTTCAAAGTCCATATTACAATGCAAGGGTTTTGCAACCTTTGCTGATGCAAGCTTAGCAAGAATTCCCCAGCACTCCGTCTACTCATCGAAGCTGGAAAATACTACCTTAGCTTCCATACTATTTTAGTTTGTGAAGGCTGTTTATTTGAAACAATGGTAGGAACACGTGTGGATACTTACTTTTCATTCTTACATCCTCAGCTTGCTTCTTCTTCCTCCCTCTGCCTCCTTTTCCTACTTTTTCAAATTTAGTTGCTCTCAGCTCAGACGTCACCCTCTCTGTGAACCTCACCCCAAGTCAATCAGGAATAGAAATCTAACTGAGAAGAGCTTTGTGATTTAAAAAAAAAAAAAAAAGAGTGTATGTGGATGACTTTGTTGGCTCCCATAACTGGAAGCCCCGGAGCCCAGGCTGGCTGAGCCAAGGCCTAAAATGATGTCATCTGAACTTTGTCTCTTTTTCATCTTTCAACTTAGTTTCTCTTCTGCAGAGAGGCAGAAAGTCTGCCCCCACAGACAGCCGCTGATCTACCTTCTCCCAGCTCAGTAACCCCCCTCATAGGGGCAGGGGAGGGGCACGAGTCCACATATCAATTCAGGAGAGGATTCTGTTCGGTCCAGCTTGGGTCTTGTACCCAGGACCGTGCAGGGCGTGAGAAGGTAAATGATTGACAATCAGACCAAGATCCAACTAAGGGAGATGGGGGAGCTCCACCCAAATAAATGTGGGTGCTGAGAAGGCCAAGAAACACACATGACAGAATTTTCAATAAAGGATGTCCCCAATTGTCCACCTACCTGTATATCTACACCTATTTGCGATGTCACTTTACAGCTCCTCCCATCAAGGGATAAAATCTATCTTCCCCTGAATCTGTACTGGGCTTGTAACTTGGTTTGACCTGTAAGATGAAGTGAAAGTGAAGGCATGACAGTCCCAAGCCTCTGCCTTCAGAAGCCTTGCGTTTCCTCCCTCTATCTCTATCTCCCTCCTTCTTTCCCTCCTCCGCACTCTTGTCTGTCGGGGTCCTTTGTCCCAGCTGAGGGCCCAGACAAGTGAAAGAGCCCTGCTAAGATCCGCAGCATGGCAGCCCACAGCTGACCAGACACATGAGTAAGCCTAGCTGAGCCCAGCTTCCATCAACACAACCGCCAGTCAACATAGACTGGGAACAAAAATAAACGCTCCTTCTTGTATCTACTCTTGAGGTTTTGTGGTTCTGCTGTAACATTACTGTAACAACAGAGAACTGATAGATTGTGCCTCTATTCTGTCTCTTGCAACCCTGTTTTGCAGGCAAGCTAGGCAGGCCCCCTTCCAAGCCCCCAAAGCCCTTAGTCAAATAGCCTACATTATACCATTGCAATTTTTATATTGAATTGTAATCATTTCTTGTAATTATTTGTTTCCATGTCTATCTCTTTGCCAATAAACTCTGTGAGGGAGGGACTTTTTTTTTTTTTTTAATCTTTTGAGGCAAACATTTGGCACAGGGTATGGTAAAAAACAGAAACTAGTTCAACATTCATAGGAATTCTGAAGATAAGGAATGTCATCAAAAAACCATTTGTGAAACCTATGGTGAGTGTCTTAATCACTGGCCAGATGGAATATCTTCACTTATGTATGGGCACTGTTTGTTTTTCCTTCTCTGTAAACTGCATATCATGATTTTTGTGTGTCTTTCCATTGAGTTGTTTCTTCTTACTAGTTTATAAATAGTTTTTTAAAATATTTTCTGGGTAGGTATTCTTTTTTTTTTTTTTTAAGATTTTATTTATTTATTTGACAGAGACAGCACAAGCAGGCAGAGAGAGAGAGAGGAGGAAGCAGGCTCCCTGCTGAGCAGAGAACCTGACATGGGCCTCGATCCCAGGACCCTGAGATCATGACCTGAGCCAAAAGCAGAGGCCCCAACCCAGTGAGCCACCCAGGCACCCTGGGTAGGTATTCTTTACCATATCCATGCACTGAAAATATTTCCTCCCAGGCTGCAAACTTCTCACTTCTCTTATGCTATCACTGACAAGCTAGCTAATGAAACTCAATTTTTGAGTTTTCCTGAAGTTTAACTTTTCAATCTTTCCTTTATATTTTGAACTTTTTGTGTTTATTTAAGAAAGTCTCCTTATACCAGGGTCATAAACATACCCTTCTACACTGTTGGCTAAACACTTGGAAGTTTTGTTTCTCATACTTGGGTCTTTAATCCACCTGGAGCTGAGTTTTGTATATGATATAAGGTAAAAGATTCAATTGCCCCAGTATGATGTAGTGAATGTCTATCTTTGCCCCCTCACTTGGGACCCCAGCTCTGAGAACATTCCTATAGCCGCAGCGTCCATGTTGGGCACCTCTCTAAGACTGCACGAAACGGTTTGTTAGTCTCTGCATGAACACACTACTTCTCTGTATTAATCCAATGAGTCACTCCACCTTACTCTTTTTCTTCAAAATTGTTTTGGCTATTTCTGTTTATTTTTCCATATACACTTTATAGTTATCAAGTTGTAGGTATAGACTCTCGTACACTGGATTTGTTAAAATCTTGCTTGGAATTGCATTGTATTTCTAGGTTATTTAAGGAAGAATTTATGATTTTAAAAATGGGAACTTCTTCTCCATGAACATGATGTGATTCACCATATATTTGATTTCATCTGCCCCCAAGATATACCCAAGAACCCAATAATTCTCACCCCCTCAGTTCTATCAGCTGGGTCCAAGCCAACCCGGGAGCTTCCCTACCGGCCTCTTTCTGCTTCTACATGGTCTTTCCACACAGTACCCAGAGCCATTCTTTTATTTATTCACTCTTTTTCAAGATTTTATTTATTTGACAGAGAGAGACAGCCAGCGAGAGAGGGAACTCCCCCAAGCAGGGGAAGTGGGAGATGGAGAAGCAGGCTTCCGGCGGAGCAGGGAGCCCGATGTGGGGCTCCATCCCAGGACCAGAGCTGAAGGCAGACGCTTAATGACTGAGCCACCCAGATGCCCAAAGCCAGTCTTTTAAAAACATAAGTCAGTTCGTGGCCCTTGTACCACCTAAAATTGCCTTGTGGCACCGCTGGTGCCAAACTCCACACCTGGGGAAACACGGGTTTAAATGAACAAACGGTGAGTGAACGGGTGGCTGCGGACTCTTTGCAAGACTCTGGCAATAAAGAATTTATAGAGTAGGGCGCCTGGGTGGCTCAGTGGTTTGAAGCCTCTGCTTTCGGCTCAGGCCAGGATCTCAGGGTCCTGGGATCGAGTCCTGCATCGGGCTCTCTTCTCAGCAGGGACCTGCTTCCTCCTCTCTCTGCCTGCCTCCCTGCCTACTTGTGATCTCTCTCCCTGTCAGGTGGATAAATGAAATCTTTAAAAAAAATAAAATTCTTGGAACACTGGAAAAAAATTTAAGTAACAATAAAATAAAAAATAAAATAAAATAATAAAATATTTGATCGAGGAGGGGGCAGTCCCCTGGGGGAAGCCCGAATGGAAAGCAATGGCATTAGCATGAGCAGAGGGCCTCACCGGGCAGCGAGGAGGAAATTGAGTATAGACTGTGAGGACCCAGAGCGGGGAGGAGCCAGCAGCGAAAGCGCGGGCGCGGGGGAGCGTCCGGGGCGGGTCCGGGGCTACACGCGGCCGCCTCCCTGCGCACGGGAGCGCGCTCCGAGGGCGCGCACCGGGCTGCGGCGGCGCGCGGGGCTGCTCCGGCGGGAGAAGCGCTTCCGGTGACGGCGCGGGCGGCGCTGAGCGGGTCCTGCGAGTGGCGCGGGCGGTGGGGAGCGGTGAGTTGCAGGCGGCGGGTCGGGCGGAACCGGGTGGCGAGTGCGTGGGGAGCCCCGCGGAGGGCCGGGCCGGGAGCGCGCGCTCGCGGATTGGCGGCGCGGAGACCACCCCCCCCACCCAACCTCGGAGCTGGAGGTCGGGAGCCCCCGCGCCTTAGCTGGGATTCAGGGAAGGGGTGGGGTCCCGGCACCCTAGGGACCCCTGCCCTCCTGCTGCCTGGCACCTTCCTGGCCGGCAGCAGCCTGACCTGCCCCTGAGGTCCCCCTGCGCCCCGGTGGTGGAGTGCGTCTCGCCCCTGATGGGAAGGGGCCTCACCCATCCACGCCGGCACGCGCCCTGCCAAGCTGTGCCTGGCGGCCGCGTGACAAAAATCCCCGCGGTGAGGACACCCAAAATGGCTGCCGCGGGGACAGGCCACCGCGCTATGGGCGCGAGGGATTGCCTGGTGACCGGGTGTTACCGACTCCTGACCCCCTACATTCCTAGCCCTTGGCTTCACCTCCAGGTGCACAGCTGGGCTGCGGGGTCAGTGAGGAGACCACTTTGTCTCTACCCTGGAGCCCCCAATCTCCTAGGAAAGAGATAGGTGAGAGAGTGGTCCTGGACCAACCTTGCATCTCCATGCTGCCTTGATCTTCCCCGCATGTCACAGGTCTCTAACCTTCCCAGGATGACAGTTATGGCATCCACTAAGTGTATGCAGGTGACTTAGGTCCATCGACGTTTACGTTCTTCCAACCCTGTGAGGTTCTTGGTTTTGCTTTAATAATCCCGGTGGGAAAGCTGGTACTCAGGTTAAGTTAAGATGCGCAAGAGCACACCGTTGGCTGCCTGTAAAGCAACGCCAAGACTCAGCTTAAATGTTACTTGCTCGAAGATGCTTTTCCTTGACTGTGTTGTCTAAAATTGCCCCCTCACGCATGTACTGTTAGGCTACCTCTGTGTATTTTCTTAAATATCATGTCAACAGTTGAAATCAACTGTGTTTCTTTGCTCGTTTTTTTTTCGTCATCGTGTGACCAGGGCCTGTTTTTGTCTTGCTCCCAGCATCCAACAATTGGCTGTACAGGGTAGACCCTCAATGAATATATTTGTTGAGTGCCTGAATGACAGTGTCTACCTCAGAGTGACTTCAGAGGTCAGGCACTTAAACACTTCATGGACAACTGCCTTCTGAATTCCCACTGCGTTTTGTTGGTACTTTTCTCAAACTCATAATCCCTTCTTCTGCCTTGCCCTAGATTTTGCCCTGGTCGCCTCTTGGTTTTCTCTTCCATTGTCCACCCCTAGTTTCCAGGCATGATAATAGGTGGGAAGTGGGTATGCAGGTAAATAAGGAGGCTTTGCAGCTCTTATCTATGCTGCTGGACTTAGACTTGGCATACAAAATATACAAGATGAGAGGGGACCTCTTGGGGAGGATGAGTGAAGGCTCTTCCAAGAAGTTCCGGGACCTCAGGCAGGTCCTTTCTCCCTTTAAGACTTCAGGTGTCTAGCTTGCAAAAATGACAGTTTGGAAGGAAAGGTCTATCTGTTCCTATCTAGCCTAGCCCTGTGTATAATTGCTCCAAGTATGCATTTAAGTGTTAGATCGAGTATGCAGGTTTTTTAAGCCCATGGGCTCTCAGGACGGGGAACATATCTGTGGTTGTAGTTGTCAGAGAGGAACCCGTATAGCAAAGGCTGGCTCTACCTTAGGGTCACTCAGACATTGAGAATGCTCTTTAATGCTCTGTAGAAGTTTTATGAAGTCTCATGTAGATTGGCATGGAGAGGTGCCAACTGGGAGGAAGCGCCCACGCCCCCCTTCTTTACTTCCTGGGGAGAAAGCTTAGAAGGCATCCAGAGCAGCAGTGACCTTAATTGCCTGTCCATCATCCAAACTTCTTGCTGTCCAGGGCCTTAGAATAAAATATGGCATCTATGCCCATCCAGTGTGCAAGCAGTGGTCAGATGGATTTAGTTGGAGTGTAATCATGGGTGGAACCCACCTTTTGTGTGAGGTTAAAGGTAAGAAATCAGTAGCAGTAAGTCATAAGAAAAAGGCTGACTTAGCTACCACATGAAAAATTGTTAAATTAGAATAAGTATCAGACCTATACGTAATTGTACAAAGTTCAAAGTTATTAAGCTTTTAGTTAACTATTACTTTGTCAGATGTTATCAGAGACATTATATGTAACCTGATTTGACTCTTTAAAGTGGGTAGTAAATACTCAACTGAATACATCCAAAATACTACAGTTTGGTAGTATTTTAACATTTTTAGAGGCTAATGCCACCATCTCAAGTAAAAACCAATAGAATATATTAAAAAAAAAAATTGGTTGAGAAAAGTCACCCATCCCAAGCAAGTCTTTAAGAAACCATGCCCAAAGTTGATCTTAAGGACTGGAATATGGCCGATGATTGCACTGTCACTGGGATGTTCTCAAGTTAACCCAAGACTGGCTCTGCATTATGGGGTGAGAGATAGGGGGTGAGGAGGAAGCAGGCAGGAAGACAAGCAGAAGGCAGTAATTCTCCACGTCTTCTTGACTGGACTAGAGGAGAGTGTGCAACAGAAAGCCATTGATGTGCAATTCACTTTGAATTTACTTTGAAGGAGTCTGGTTCTTTGCCCAGGATGCAGCCTTCTGGTCTATAATTTGATCTCCTGTGTAGCCACACCCATGAGAAAAGAATGGGATGTGTGGACAACCAGCCAGCCCAAAGCCAAACAAGTTAGTAAATGGGATCTTTAGGCTCCTCTGGTTAGAGTGATTGCCCTTGGCAGCCCCATCATCCCTGGCCTCCCAAGGGTCAGAAGTGTGGTGGAAATAGAGACAAGCAGCTCTTCCGGGCTCTGCCATCTTGGGGGTGATGCCTGATTTTTCTGAGCAGCTTGATAAACAGGAGACATTTTCTTGGAAGACTGAAGTAAGGATTTGGCATCTCATAATGCCTGAAAAGCCTAGTGTCTGGCACATAATGGATACTCAGTCGTGTCCCCAGACAGTGACTTTGGCAGGGCATTTTGCACCTGCCTGACCCTCACTAAACAAACCAGGGCACCTGGCTTTCTTACCTCTTTCAAACCTCTTTCAAGGTTGTTTTAATCACCAACAAGTTTCCAGTTTAATAATTTAATTTCCATTGTTAATTTTTAGCCAGGGCTAAGTTTTTGTTAGTACGTTCCTCATGAAAAGCACATTCTCTGCTAACTTGTTACCTGCAAAATTTTGGAAGAAAAATTTTTTTGCCAGTTTAAGCATTTTCTTGGCATGTAGCTGAAGGTTGGGAAATAAAGTTCATCTTGGAGAAAAGTGATTTTTGTTAGACATTTCTGATTATCTTCTTCAGGCAGCCAAGCTCCTGTCCACTGCTCCTCTAACCCCAACCCCACCCCCAGTGACTCTATTTATGGGCAAGACTTTAGCCCGTGAGGACAGGAGCTCCCCCTCACAGGGAACTGGCTCGTTGGACACGTGCCTTACTTGTTTAGCATAAGCCCTGTCTTGTACACCTTGGCTTACTAATCCTACCAACTCTGAGCCAACTCTTTCCTCCATGTTATAGATAAAAATATTGAGGCTCAGAGATGCGCAGTGACTCACCCAGTGACATGGCTAGAAAGGAAGTGACAGAATCAGGACTCCCGTCCACACCACGCTTGGTCCAGGCCTGGTCTGATTCCAAAGGTTGTCAGAGTAGGTACTCGCAGGACCAGGTCACAGGGTAGGGAACTAGCTTCAACAGGAACCTGCCAGAAAGAACGGGCTGCGCCACCAGCGTGAACGGCCAGTCATCTAAATACCCGTGCTGGCTTTATAGGAGGGTCGGCATCTTCCCTCAAATTGCACGGGATTGGGTCATTATTTTTATGTTCTTTCCAGCGTGATTTTCCCAAAATTTGCCTCATCATAGGATACCCCTGATGTACTTCTTAAAAAGCTAATTCCTAGGCCCCACCACAGCTCTACTGAATCATAATTTCCAGGGAAGTACTTTCCTGGTCACAACTGCTTCTCTGGAGCCAGAAAACTTAGGTTCACCTTGGCACCCCTGCAAGTTCGCTACCCACCCTTGGGAACTGAACTGTTGTGAGGGTTGGATGAAATAATAATACTAGCAAAGCTCCTGCATGGCTATTAAATTAGTGGTTATTATGAAGTAGTGGCCTAATTTTGTTGATAAAGATGCAAGAACTTGGAGGAGTGGACTGATGTAGACAAGGTCACTGCATCATGGTGGAGCTGGGATGTGAGCTCAGGTCTGCTCTCTCCACGGACACAGTCACCTGACCAAGTCCACACTACTTCCCTCCTTCCCTCCATCCACCGATCCCCATTTACAGGACAGTTGAATTCCTGAGCCAGGAATTCAGGCTCAGCTCATCAACTCATTCGGTGAGCTTATTTGGAAACTAAACTGATCACCATTGCCTAGTTGCTGCAGACTTCATCAGCCATGATCCTTATGTGTGATGGGAGGTGGTCCTGGGCCTGGGAACAAGCAGGTGGTCTTCACCCTTGCGTACCTCTGTGCTGACTGTGTGACATCTAACCTACCAGGAAGGCAGAAATACCCTCCCAGAACTGTTCATGAAGATTGTGTTATAGTTAAATAATGACTTGGGGAAGGATGGAGTTCATTAACATTGCCAGTAGGCCTGTAATAGGTAATGCATGATGAGTAGAAGCTCTTTGGGCTTTAAAAATTTATAAACTTGGAGTACATGGTGGTGCAGTTGGTTGAGCAGCCAGCTCATGGTTTCAGCTCAGGTCATGATCTTGGGGTCATGAGGCTGAGCTCCGAGTTCAGCTCTGCACTCAGCGTGGAGTCTGCTTAGGAGTATCTCTCCCTTTGCTCCTCCCCCCACATGCCTGCTATGTCTCTCTCTCTCTCTCTCTCTCAACATAAATCTTTTAAAAAATATTTTTATTTATTTATTTATTTATTTAAAAGCAGGGGGGAGTAGCAGGGAGAGGGAGGAGCAGACTCCTTGCTCAGCAGGGAGCCTGACCTGGGGCTCAATCCTAGGACTCCGGGATCATGACTAGAGCTGAAAGCAGTTGCTCAGCCAACTGAGCCACCCAGAGCCTCTAAAAATAAATCTGGAAAAAAAAAAAAAAGCTTATAAACTCTGCAGCTTGGTTATTATGGATTTCAGAGCAAACTTACTCCATTGAAATAATGGTTATTTTGAAAAGTATAGATTTGGATACCAGAGTCGTTCAGCAAGATTAGTAATCTAATAACTCAGTTGTAGACTTTATCAGCAGAGTTAGGTGATGTCCATACACAGTAAGCTCTAGATGTGAAGCATGTCTGCAAGTTTTTTTGGGGAAATTTAGGTTGTATTCATTAAAATGTTTGTTTTTCAACTTATGATTTATGGGAGGGGATGTCTTTCCGAACCCAGGATGAAGCCAGTGTTGGGTACAAGAGAGGCCTTCAGTGAATGCATAAAGTGATTTTTTTGTGAGTGAATGAATAAATAAAAAGACTTGGAGAAATTTATTTTGATGAGGCTCCCTGAGACTGTATTTATATAAAACCTTAGCCAAGAGATTGAATTTTAAGTTGTTTTCCTCTTAAGAGATTATTTCTATCCCCATTCTAGGGTCAATTAATGAACCAACATATATAGTATATAAAGTAATCTCTTTAGAAATGACTCATTTAAATGCAGTCTAATTCTCTAATAATTAATGGTCCCGGATAGCCACATCCTGAGTTCATTAAAAGTGATTTTGTCTTTCAGTGATAAAGCCTTGACTATCTTCTGCTAGCAAAGTGATGTCAGTTAACCACAGAAAACTTTTTTTTTTTTTTCTTAAGATTTTATTTATTTGACAGAGAGAAACACAGCTAGAGAGGGAACACAATCAGGGGGAGTGAGAGAGGGAGAGGCAGGCTTCCCGCCGAGCAGGGAGCCCGATGTGGGGCTCGATCCCAGGTCTCCGGGATCATGACCTGAGCCGAAGGCAGTCGCTTAACCAACTGAGCCACCCAGGCACCCCAACCACAGAAAACTTTTTAAAAATCTCACTATTTTTTTTCTCCTACAAAAAATATTTTACAACCTTGAAAATACAGATTTTTTTTAAAGTACTCACGGAAGAGATTCTTAAGGCAGAATTAACACTTCAACTGTGAAACTCTAAGAAGCCCCTTACAGCTATTTAAGTACACAGGGAGGTCCCCTTCAGCAGCCGTCTCCCTGTCACGTCTCTGTTCTGGACTCCTTAACAGACTCCGTCCCCCTCAGCACCCCTATTCCATCAGTTCAGATCATGAGAGCTGAATCTGTTGAGCATCAGAAGTGTGCCAGGATGGTGTGGTGCTAACCGTCACATTGTGCTGTTGAGCATCTGCAGTTATCAGACCCTTGGGTTAACCGGCTCCTGAGCTGCTGGGGGGAGCTCTTCGCTTAGCTCCCCTGTGGCCGTGATGTTCTGCCCCTCCCGTCTCTCTCTTCCCGGCCTCTCCAAATTCCCATAGATGGTTCAGCACTTAGTGTAACTGTCAAAGCCTCAGGCAGACGTGCAAAGGGAGTAGCCTCCCTTGAACTTATGGCACTTTTCCTTTTTTCCTTATCCATGCTACTTCTACAATCCAAAGGTATATATGTTTTTCTCTGAAACTTTTTTTGAGAGAGAGGAAGAGAGCATGAGCGAGGGGAAGGGCAGAGGGAGAGGGAGAGAGAGAATCTTAAGTAGACTCCATGCCTAGCACAGAGCCCAGCCCCCGGGGGCTGCATCTCACAACCCTGAGATCATGACCTGAGCCGAAATCAAGAGTCAGATGCTTAACTGACTGAGCCACCCAGGCACCTCTTGCCGTAACTTTCTTTTGAATGATTTTGGCTTCTTGATCATTCCTGTTGTCCCCAATATCATCATAAAGTTGTACAACATAATGACTTCGTCCAGGGTTCTCTGCAGAAATTCCTAGTTCATGAGTACCTGTTATAAAACTTCCAGAACCATGCACCCAAACAGCTGTGTTTGGAAGCAGTTCCCTGTAAGGATGTCTGGTCTTTGACCAGGTTCACCCTGGGGCGGGGGGGGGGGGGG